>OMLB01035405.1:0-10828 GCA_900302555.1 Myripristis jacobus | reverse complement strand
TAGACTGAAAGTAAAAAAAAAAAAAAAAAAAAACTGCAGCGAGATTTTTAAAGTTTTTATTCTTTACTAGGGAAAACAAGACCCATGTTTTTGAGGAAGATATCTAACAAAAGCAACAAAAATAATATAACAAGAAATATATGGAATTTTGCTTCTGTTTATGTTTCTCCCCTAGAATATACTTTATGTATAGCAAAGTGAATTCCATGTTGCAGTATATACATGAAGTTTTGAGCAATGGTGCATTTTTTTTTGTCAAATTTGCATGTTATTGGACCACAACTTTGTCTGGCATTAGTTTTAGCATTAAACATTAAGTGCACAAGCATTGAGTGGTCGGGGGTTGGCCATTGTCATTTGAATGTGAACGTTTTTAAATTGAAAATTGGTCCAAGTGACCTTTACCATGAGATTTATTAATTAAAATCAAGGCATTGTACATAAAACTGATTGTTGGCCATTGATGAATTTGTTAATGAAGCATCTATTACTTCATGCTCCCTTTATTTCTGCGCTGACACACAAATTAAAAACCTGTTCCATTTGTTCTGCACCTACAATAACACCTATATCACGGTCATGATGATCTTGATGAACGACTTCTGCATCAGCGAGACATTTTAGGCAACTTTTGTATGATACATCAACAGGGGTTTTTGTTGTCGTGATTTAGTTGCGGCCTTACCTCCTAGTTTTAGTTAGTAGTTTGTGGGACAAAAGTATAAATATTTAATTCAAAGTAAATAATTCAGCACCTGTGTATTCCTCTGCGGTTCACCAGCAGCTCTGATCCAGTCACTTCAAGACGTCCTTTGTGGATGGAGAGCCCTTCAGCCTAAATGACACTTGGCCAAATAGCACTTAAGCACATGCTCAATATTTTAACAGGGCCATACAAGGAAGCTGTGGAATGGCTGGGCTGTTCCTGTAAAGCAATACAGGTGGATTGTTTTTGGTGGAGCAGCACCACATATAACTCATGGTATATAGCTCATATCACTGCCTTTATGCTGAGGTATAAAAAAAATGTAAATAGACTTGGAAATTTAATAGTTCAAGTGCTGGGATACACTTGATATGCTCATAGGGGATTCTCATTGATTCCTCATCCCTGATACTCATTGAAACCTACAGCTGTTGCTACTAGAACATTTCATTAAGGAATTAAAATTGACAAGTGGTTCTTATGGGAACCAAAGGTCACTCTGACCATTAAGGGACAAAATGTCTTTACCAATCAATGTATTATGGCACTGGTAAACCAGCAAAGATGTTTTACACATAACAGCAAAAGCACTGGTTAACATGGTCAACAAATTTGATTTTCAAAAATATATGGAGAAGTGATACCGGTACAACTGGTAGTCATGTTATAAAAATACACTGCCCATTCTTCTGTATTTTGACATATTGGTAATCAAATTTACCAAGATGTTTTCCAAACTGTTCCCTGATAAGTGTTGAAATGGCTATTGACGGAGCTTTGATGAGCGCTCTGTTGATGAGAAAATTAACTTATGTACACTTCATTATAAACCCGGCAGACCTCAAGGACCCAGACTTTTATGAAGCCGGGACCAGATGTCATCCAGCCACAGCCCCAATTAATCTCCGGGCCTTGTAACACGCCCCAAGAAACAAAAAAAAAACCCTGATTGGGTGTGGAGGACAGAGACAGTGAGTAGAAAGCGAGGGTGAGAGATGCTATCCGGGGAGCAGCCGGCCCTGGCGAGTCTGCAGAGGGTGAGATAAGAGGGGGCGGCTGTGGTGGAGCCTGGGTCTCAGAGAGGAGGCTGAGGTTATTCATTGCTCTGCCGTGAAAGCTTGAGAAGATTACCCAGAGCCTGGTTGGCAGTGATACAAGGGGGACAGGCAGAGGGGGCCCCCCTCTCACCCCTTTGTTCCCCATCCATCTGCTTGAATCTCACAATGGCTCATCGGGACCAAGTAGGGTGGAGGGGTGGAGCAGCGGAGGCTTGCAGAATGGGAGGAAGTGAGGGTGGCGGGGTGGGTAAAGGAGGGTGCAACCTGCAAGACACTGGGAGCTAATTCGAAGGAGAGTGAAACTAAGAGAGGGAGAGAGAGAGAGAGAGAGAGAGAGAGAGAGGAGGGGCGGAATGCAGGGAGAGATAGTGCAGGACAGGGAATGAATACTGGAGCACACTTGCTTGTTGAGATTGAATGAATGGTGCTGCAGCTGACAAGCTCTGACAGACTACATTGGGAAAGGCCAGGGAGGCGGGTGTTCACATTGTTATTTTCCGGGAGGTAATGGGCTGGCAGCTCCTCTTCACTCTGAATAATCAGTACTTTGGTTAGACTCAGACACCACTTCAAACCATGATAAATAAACCACTCCAAACGCTTGCGACCAAGAGGATAGCATTTGTCACTAAATGCCTTGACCACCATATTTATCTCGTTGAGGAATGATCAGATGATGAAGGGTGCTTTCTTCCATTACGTAGGTAATTATAGGTATTTCTACACGGTGAAAAAAAAACAACCAACTGGTGGCAGCATGACTTTACAGCCTGAGACTTTACAGTAGTCACATAACACTGATGGTGGTGAGGAACAGTAATATTACAACTCCCAGCGAGAAGGTTTATTAACAGCGAAATAGATAAGATTTATTCATGTTGTGTTCTGTAGCTGCCAAGGAAATGTGTAGGTGCAAATATTGTGCATGCGTTATTGTGTAAGCGTTACGGGTGTATGTTATTATCATTGCGCTCACAGCCCTTTGGAACTTTAACATGATTATTTCTAAGAGGATAATAACTCACCATAAGCTGCCAGTGTAATTGATGATTCACTGCGTACGTTTCTGGGAGCCAGGGCGCTGTAGGCCCTTTCCACGGAAAGGAGGGCAGATTCTTATTCCAAGTGCAAGCAGGTTCTATTAATGGCAGTTCATCATAATGCAAGATTCACTGACTCCCAACTAGTGCAGAGTTTCTGACTCTGTTTCACCTTCATAGTTGTTTAGCAGCAAAACTGTAATCTAGTGTTGTAATTTTGAAGTACAATAATCACAAATCACCCTGCTTGAAAGAGAATTTACCCTAAAAAAAATTATCTTCCTTTTCATCCCATCAAGCAAGGTTACATTTTCTCACTGTCATACATGTAACCCCTCTTGAATTGTGACACTTGGGTCAACCCATCTTTTGATTGTCCTCAGTGTAACTAGTTCATGTGTGACTGTATGAATAGCTAGAGGCTATTACATTGCTGAATATGAATAGCAGACCAATTACTTTGGCCCAGATGGAGCTGTGTGCTCCTTGGAGAATGCCCTATCCTCGCCTAACACCCATGCGCAGGCACACACATGCACACACACACACACACACACACACACACAGGAGTCTTGAGGCCTTGCACTCTCTTGATAGTGAATAGGCATTGAGGGGATATGAAGAGGGCTAATGAGGTACAGAAATATGAATTTCAAAATGATAATCATGCTTTGACAGCATTTTGGATCATTTGATGCTCTCTCACTGTATTTGACGTGGGTGTCCTAGCAACGATGAGTTGCCAGTTTCAACAATGTTTTGATTGTCAGTTAATTGCTCAGCAGTGACAGATAACACACAGTGAAATTGCCATTTTAATATATCCAAACCGCAGAGGAGACAAGTGCACTGTTAAGCATTTTAACTGACCAAAATTGAGTGAACGGATGTTGTAGCTGAATCCACCTCTCTCCCGGAGGAGCTTTTACTGGGATGTTCCCAAAAGAATCCTATCTCAAACCGAGCCAGTGTAGCTGGCGCTCACACATACAGTGGACATATGGCCAATCTCCCGTCGTCTGCTCTGCTATTTACGGCCCAGTAGCCTGTCATTCGTTTCGCCTCTCAGGAACCAGGATGACACCTGTTTGAATTCTCAATAAAAGGCTTTTTCATGTGTGGGCGAAGACTGTTGTCACTTAATCTGTCTCTCTCTATATCTTTAATGATTGTCGCCGTGCCGCGCTCATGAGACAGACAGTGATGTTTCTGTTTTGTTGGTGTGTGTATGGCCCACAGCACCTGTCAAGTCAGCCACAAAAAACACCAAAGAAATCAGAGAATTGTTGTGAATTAGAGGCGTCCATGTGCAGTCGGACAAGAGGCAAAGCGGTAAAGTATATGTTTCCATTTGGAATTTACAGAGGCCCGTAACAGCAGCTGAAGCCCGCGTATTGATTTATGATGGTACCATAGGCACCTGCTTTAGATGGCACTATAAGCATCTGCAGTGTCTGGTCAGAACTGCAATTTATCAGATATTCAGTATATAACCATGTCATAAACAATGATGACAATATCTCTCTCAAAGCATCATCTGTTGTATTTATTGTACAACTTTGATTCTGAATTAATATTCAGCCTAAAGGCAGTGATGCAAGATGCAAAGCTGTCACATCAAAATATTATATTGTATTTTACTGTATTCATAACAAGGAAACATGGAATTATATCATTTTTTTGTTTCACTGAAAAAGCTCCATCTTAACAAGTCTTACATTCTGTCTTAAAATATTGTTTTCCTAAAACAAGGTTTAAAAAAATCTGTCTTGTTTCCACTTATAATCAATTTATTTCCAGAATTTTCTTAAATGAGGTGATACTAGAGGCCTGAGCTGCCTTATTCTGCCTTGTTTCAACATTTTTATACTTGTTTCCAGAATAAAATACTGACATCTCATCCCACAGGCCTTTTTTGAAGAAAAACATGATTTTAAGACTGAATAGGAGACTAAATGAAAAAAGATGGAGATTTTTTGCAGTGTTATGGTACTAATAGTTGAATTATTGATCTTTTAATTCTTTTAATCAGGTTTCATTACAGTTACATGACATCATGTTCTAATCATACCAGTGTCTGTCCTCTACTCAGAAATTAGTTTTATTACACAAGGGCTGTTGTTACTGAAATGGCTCCAAAATGACCAGCAATAATAGACCTACATAAAAAGTTTATTCAGCATATGATCAATACCAATATAATCCAATATACATTAAGTACAGTGGAGATATAGTGTACATATTGTATATGCTGTACAAGCACTGTGCACAAATCCTGTGCACGTGATGGAAGTGATGTTTCTGACACTTATGGATCTACAGCAGGTTGTACATTTTCTGTATGAACCAGAGAGATGATATAGCGGGCATATTCAAGGTAGAGAAGTGTATTTTTTAATCCTTTACATGTCAACTCAATAAATTGAATCACACATCACACTTTCACTTCACTTCTATCCTCTCCTGTGCTTCTTACGGATTTAGCGCTCTCTTTCTTAATTAATATGACAGCAAGTGTTAGTTCGGAGATCAAAGGTTGCTTCCAGAGCCAAACAGATGTTTGCTCAGAGCGCTGTGGACCGTACGAGGCGAATGCACAGAGCCCAGGGGGCCTGTGTGCCCTGGATGTGGAATCCTCTTTTGTAAGAGTCCTGAAATGCCAGCCTTCTCCATGGGCTATGAAAGCAGGAGACAGCCACGGGCAAGATGCACCCAATCGAGGTGCAACAGAAAGGAAGACAAAACAAAACATTCTCAGAAATAAAGACTGGTGGTAGGAACAGGAGTGGGAGACGATGAGAAGGAATGTCACAAAGTGGACAAGGAGAAAGTGGCGAGGTTTATAGATAGCAATATATCACGAGTATCATTTTTTATTTCTGTGTAGATCAAGATTTATGATGTGATCACTGTGACAACCAAACAGCGATACCAGCCTGTAGAAATCGAAAGAGACTGATGATGCACGGGTCCATTCTGTGCATAACTTTAAGTGAAGCTGTCTTCCCTCTGCGCTTGGATGACCACGTCGCCCCCCAACACAGGGACCAGAGCACCCGAACCTGTGAGGGAGGGGACAGGATGCAACGCTCAGGTTTAGAGTGTCACCCTCAGGCCACAGAGTGCTGAGTCAGTCGCCAGTGACAAGGTCTCCTCGCCCTGCTTTCACCCTGACGGCTGAATTATTCATTAAAGGCGAGGAAAGCACAGGGGACCCTGCTAATTTCTCAATGGGATTGTTGGCTGTCCTCACAGTGGGCCGTCCAATGAACAGGCACACTTAGAGGCTATGATTCAAATGATCTGTGGAGGCTTTCCTTGGTACATTTTTGAAATTGTGCATCGCCCACCACCCAGACAATTAAAAATGTTCTCGTTGACACTGTGGGCAATGTTGGATAGATCTTGCTCCTCCTGAATTGACGGGGCATTAACAGTTGGACATGCAGGGCTACTTTCAAGGACACCGCCTGGATGTGGGTGGGTGAGTGTGAATCAGACCCCAGCAGATTTATTGAGTGCACTCTCACCGTTAGATACATCCAACAGCAGCTTGGGTTGTTTTAAGGGTTGGGGACTTTGCCAATTGTCGTCATCAAAGAGAGTGTGTCTATGTGCTTGTCCTTTTACGGCTGGCACTGTGCCACTAAGGCATGGAGAGGTTAACTTAGCATATGACATTCTCTCCAGCACCAAATCCCCATAATGAACTAAATCATGTTAAAGGGAGAGCATACAGGGACAAAGAGAACTACCAAAGAGGAGCACAGGGATAACATATCACCATTTTTCATCTCCAGTAGGTCTGCTTAGTGAATAGTGTTGCAGGCAAAGATCAGTTATCAATGAAAATGAAAATAAATCATTAAACAAAATGGTTATGATTGGAAAAACTGACAACTCATTTGATAGATACCAAAGCAAAACAGAAATTCAAAATCTAAATGTCACATGAATAAAAATATATTCAGGGTATCATTGCTCCTTGCACAGGGGAATAAAATAAAATACTTTTTGCTGGGGTCACTGCACCGAATATAAATACAAAGCAAAACAGTGCCACGAGGCAACACAATGCAACACAAGTGTTTATTCCATTGTCTATTAATAATTCATCATTTTCCTATATATTATGTTGATCAAATACGACCAGGCTCACCACAAAGCAGTCCTCAAACAGGTTATGTTCAGAGCATCCATCACAAAAGTTCAATATTTCAAAGGTAGAGGGTAGGTAACACACAAGGTCGGTGGGGTGAAATACTATATTCCCCTGAATGTGTTTGTGAGACACTCTATTCTTTGTTCCAGCCTCCAATGCATAACATCATTGTCCTCTGCCATGTGCAGGTGGATAAATTATAACCTGTGGGCATGTATACGCTCCTTCAGCTCCCTCACCCGCTGCCATGTTTGACCCTGAAAGCTGCACTGAGTGACTGAGCACCACTCAGCATACACTTTCACCACCGTTCAATACACACACTCCGACTAGAAGGTCATTACATCTTTCTGTCGTTTACGTTGTGCCTCTCCGCGGTTTTAGTGATTGAGTTTGTCTTTAATAAGAGACTTCTGCTGGAAATGTCTCAGCATATGTGGTATGTTCTGATAATTGCTCTCTCATACGGAGTACAATCCATACTCTCTCCCACCGAAGCACCATCAAAAGTCTTTTTCTAATGTTCTGAGGGAAGATAAGACGCTCCGGGAACAGTGGCGCAGTGCAGACTCAGCAGAAAACAAACCAGTTGTATTTTACAAAGGCATTTTCTTTTGACTCTCAAAAAAAAAAAAAAATCTGATTTTTCTCATTGCCTTCAGCCTTCCATTATAAGAAAGAGGGTGTAACGCAGTTGTTTCATTAGGATGTAGATCTAAGTATATCTCCCCTGGCTCTCAGATACCACCTCTGTTTGTGCTAATTGCATATCGCGCATCTCACCACCTTTGCTTGTCACTTTTTCCCACTTTAAATATCAGTTTCATAACTACAGGGAGTGCGAGGGAGCTGAACCTCAGGGAACACTGGTGTCACCAAGCACAAAGCCACAAATCACATATTTTCTGCCAACACACACACACACACACACACACACGCACGTGCGCACACACACTCACACTCACACGGGCCTACTCTGTATGTGTAGCACCCATAGCCACACATCCTTGTAGCAACAGATGGACTGCCTTGAGGCAGGGCCTGAGAGAGCGGTGTGAGGGACGGAGCTGCCAATTGATTGGTAAGATCAGGTGTGCTTCAACACAAAGGCACCTCCTGCTCTTTTCAAGTGTTAAGGTTCTACTAGCCTTTGGACATACGGAGACACAAAACAACAGTGGCATCTGTGGCAGGTAATGATCCCTCTGCCAAAAATCTGGATAATGACACAGCTCAACCATTTGTTGCAGTTAAAATCACTGTTGCTCATAGAGAACTCCACATGTGTCCTCTAGCAACATGTGCCGGAGCTGTGAGAGCGGGTCGCTGCAGCACCGCAGCCACAGCTATAGATCAGCAGCCATTCTGTGCTGGAGTCATGCCAGTGAGGGCAGGGCTGGGTGAAACTATTTCAGTCACCTTTATTTGATGCCAATCCAATCTGCATCCATAAATTGAGCTACACAATGCCTGAGGTCATAGGGAAATTAGTATACAATGCATCTGGAAATTAGTATGCACTGCACAGGCTAATGAGCATAATAACTGCATGAGTTATGTCAGCTACAATATTTGTCCATAGAAGGTATTAACGCTGAAAGAGTAATTACAATGTACACAGACAAGTAGGTAAATATGCATTTGTGGCATATGCGTCAACAACACATCACATACTGTGCATCATCTAACCTTTATCGGGTGACTTGTTCACTGAAAGCTCAGCCGACGTATTGAAATTCAATCTCCACCTGGCTGTGAGTAATCTCATGTCATGTTTCCCTACAATGCCACTCTGGTGTGGTTCAGACAAGCACCCTGCTACCACTGGATTCAAACATCAACCAAAGGGGTTTCCCTTGATCCTCTCTCTTCTCCCCTTGCTTTAGTAAACACGATAATAGCAGTGCTGTGTTCATGTGGGCTCCATGTTAACACTGTGGCTGTCAAAGGCCATCATGCCCCTTCAAAGGATGATGGCTCTCTGAAGTGGGCTCTCTCGGTAGCAGCCATTTTCCACTTGACTGGCCCCACACACAAGGGGGACTGGTAGCCCCTAGCAGCTGTGCTAGACTGGTCATTGGGGGTGGGGTACAGGAGATGAATGGCTTGGATATTAGGGTAAGGAACGGGGCTAATAGCAAGGAGGGAGGGGCAGCTCTGTCCACAACATGCATCAAGAGGTGCATGCAGTATTTTGGCTTAAAATGTGTGCTTTACTTTGCACTCAGAATGGACGCTGATAATACCATGCTTGTGTTGTCAGTTACCTCAGTTGTTGTGCAGCACTCAGTCTGCACAGGTCTGTTAAATCAGGCTGTTCACCTGTTTTGGTCGGTCTGTTCATCATCAGTTCCACCAAATGTAATACCTCATCAAATATCTGATTTATATCTGCGCTATTGTTGGCACCAGGATAAAGCATAGCTTTGTATGTCAGCTGAAACATTATGTTAGTGGATGAAAACCTGGCCAATCTCTTGCACTCCTTGATGAAGAACAGACTGCCAATACCTCATCAGGAACTGGGAACAAAAGCCCATAGAGATATTATGATATAAATGATAATTCATGCAAGTGTCTGGTTGCCTGGCCATATGGGCTTTGTGTCAACACACCCGGCCCAGTCAGGTCTCATTCGGGACAGGGAGAGCAGGATGCATTTTCATAAATCATTTCTTGACACCACATCAAGGTTATGTGGCTGGCAGTCAGTAGCCTGTAAATTGCCTTTGCATTGACAATGCAAAGAAGCACCTTTGGGATTTCACTAGTTCAGTAGCTGTTCATGGTTGGAAAATTAAGATGACCTTTTTTCCAAACTGTGATAATAGAACTGCGAGTATAAACCAATAGTAGAGCTTTCCTGAAACTGTAAACCATTCAGTCAGAACCAGTGCGCATCCAGACCTGCACCTTATACATCAGCATCTATTGTTACCCACCAGAGATGAGCTGGGCTCTATGCTACCCACGGTGTTGAGGTAATAATTAGCTCACTACAGCAGTGTAACAAGTTTGCACCCCCTCCCTGCTGTGCAGCTCTGTAATTGGTCCCCTCATGTGGCACAGTCGGGCCGCAGAACAAAGGGTTCCCAGAGGGGGAATCTATGCTGACCCATGCTGAACCCTCCACAGCAATGACAGGCAGGAAGCATTTACATATGCTGACAGACTTGTCTCTTCCTAGGGTGGAGCGCTAGGCACTTCATTAAAGCAACATCAATACCTGCTGATAGAAAACGAGGAGTGGGCCTGTGTGCATCACTGTCTGCTGGAAGACACGATAGCGAAATGACACAGGGCTGTCACATTCAATTTGAAATAAATGGACAACATTTATTAAGTGGAGTTTGTGTGGAAATTGATGGGAGAGAGGCTGTCTGAACGCTGCCTTGTGCCTGTCTGTGAATTGTCTGCATGCATCAGCAATTGGTTTCCCCCGCAAGCTGTTCACCTGAAAATCAGCTGCCAAAATCCCTCGCCCTCCAGGTTTAACTCAAGAAAAATTTCCATACTTTCTGAATGTCCTGTTGTTGTTTTTGACAATAACACTTCTCTTTTTCCTTTTGACTGGTTATGCTTTTACACCATGTTCTCAAATGTAACATGCAACTCAGTGAACCCTGGCATGGCATGCAATTGCCTTTGAACCAGAGCAGCATGCAAAGTCAGACACAGGTGACGTATCTGTCGATTCAGCAGCCGTGCTCCAGGAGTGCATATCTACACCGGCGGGGTCATTCATTCATTGCGTTGTGGTGCTCTGAATTCATTCTCTTATCCCGTTAAAGGAAGGGTAAATCCTCCTTCCATTTGACACGCTGCTCATTTAGCTGAGAGGCACAGTGGCTGGCTGGGGGAT
>OMLB01035404.1:0-11315 GCA_900302555.1 Myripristis jacobus | reverse complement strand
TGCCCCGGCACTGTTTGCTTGTGACCGTGCTTTGGTTTGTTTGCGGTGTAACCTTATCCTGACATGGGACATGCTACATGCTAGGTGTCCTCTGACTCAGACTCACCCCAAAACAAACAGATATTAACACGCCAATCATTCCCAGGACCCCTCATCCTGCGCCTCTGCTTGCCCCAACAAGGGAAGGGTATCAGCCATTTCTAAACAATTTCCCAGCCCGCCGTGGGATGTGACCTCCTTGTGCCTTGTACATTAGCGGGATGACAGAATCCCACTCTGCATGTCGGTTCACACCAGAAATCCCCTCTGGCAGATTCTCTAACACCACTGATCATAAACCTCCAATGGCTTCTATATAAGGCTGTGTGAGTCGGCATGACACCTTGGTGGTCTGGACAGCATTAACATCAACATTGACTTATAAGGAGGAGTAAGCCAGATTATGGTGAATAACAGGGAAGGTGTAACGTTTTAATAGGATGTTGTGACTCACCATCCCAAACATTGTTTTTAATGTTTACAGAAGGTGACACTGAGGTGAAGTACGGCACATTCTTCTAAGTTCCCCGCAGGGTCCAGTCCTGCACCGTGCATCAGCATAGTCTGGACAGGACATTAAACACAATACCCCAGGAAATAGTAAGATGTGTGACAAGGCAGGGATAATAACAATTTGTAATGTGTGAGTCACATTTCTCAGAACATGTTAAATAGTTTGTAGTACATTTTTACCATATGATTTAAAAAAAAATGCTGTACTGAATGACCCTGCCTCGCTTGATTATGTATGAAAATCTATCTGATAAATGTGAACTTCCACCTGATGACAGATTTGGCGTCAGGAAGGAAGAGGCAACTTGAACACATTAGCAAGAAACATGCAGGAAATTACACTTAAATGTGTCTGTAATGTGTCTGTAATCCGGGTGTATATGGCACAAGACAGATTGCGTGCTTTAGAGACCAAAAGTCCTGTATAAGCTTAAAAATTTAGCTCCAATGGTAATCTGTATTATACTGCCAGCAGCAGAGAGGAAACATTACAGGAAGCTTTTGTTTTCTCCAGCAACCATTATTGTTGTTCCAGTCTCTTCTAGCAGTGTCTTTGTCCTCATGAGGAGTCAAGAGTGTTGTCTTCACTGGTGCCATCATTTATTTATTATAATGAGATGTCTCAAGTCACAAAACAACTGGTCAAGACTCTTGTCTGGTTCCATTACAAGACACACACTGATTACAGAGGAGATTTATGTTTAAACTTGCAGCAGACTAATGGATTCTTGGTCATGCTATTTCCATAACACAAACACAAACCAAAAATCATGTGAGAGCATGAGTTTATGTTTATGTTTACGTCTATGACCAAAAACAGCTACATATCCATATTTATGTAACTATTTTCACTTCAAGGACAGATTTTCTTTTGCCATGGGAAGCTGAGTGAGTGTGTGTTTCCATATGCATTGTGTCAAACATGTACGACCAAGGGAGTGGGTGTGGGAAAGCCACAGTGGCAAATTGGAGGGAGTGTGTGTCTATGGGCATGTGTGAATGTGTGTACAACACAGTCTCACGGCAGTTCGTGCACAGACACAACATTTAATGGACATGAATTGTACTTTCTTGTGTAAACTAATGTGCATGAACACAATTTTAATTTGTGTCCATAAACATGGTTTTTCCTTCAGCTAAATTCAGGTAGCTATAGTAACCAAAACAACTCGGTTGAGGCTAGGAAAAGGTCATGGTTAACATTAGAAAACGTTAATCATGTGTAAAATAATGTAATGGGAAGTGAACAACAGACTAAAACTTGGATCTCCTGAAGGAAAGTTGTGTTAATCATGTTAAAAGGAAAGTAAACTTCCAATTGAAAGACATCACTTTGAAAGTCATGCTGACTGTCATGAAAAAAATGGACAACTCGTATCCATGTACATGACTCTATGAATTAAGTTTCGCAACTATATCACAACCTGCTGTGAGATCAGGCTGGTGTATATATACGTGTGTGTGTGTATTTGTGTGTGTGTGAAACAATACCCTGCGGCTCTCCAGTGGTCACACACTGATTCTCTGCCCTCTCCTGCTGTACCACCAGATACACACACACACTCTTTACAGCCACATTCCTTCCCTCCAAGGCCTCGCGGCACGCCCCCTGCAATAGGAAAACACAGGAGGGGGTCAGGGGGCACACATTATTCTGAGAGACAAATAGGCCATGCAAATAAAACATGACACCCTTCACACGGGACCTGAATGCAGAAGCGGCCGGCTTGCTGGGCAGACATGTCTTGTTCAATGGCAGCATGTGTCCATTCCAACATTCAACAAACATTCCTGTTGGCATGTTTTCACAATGAAAGTGCTCTGACCTCTTTCGGGAGTCACATCCTCTGTGGTTCATCGCACATTTACAGTTTTGTCACCATCTTAACCTACAAATATCACCTGTGATCCTCTAACACCCTGGACTAAGTTATAAAATGTTTCAGTGTTGATTCAGGAATTTAAAACAGGATTTCTCCCATTAGCCCACAGTGTGCTACATTTTCTAGCATAACAATTGAATCTTGTGGTTTTAGTCTGTTTTTTTGTCAGCCTGGCCACTCAGTGCCTCGGTGACCTCTCATCAAATGATGTCAAGCATTTTACGTCACCCTTAAAAGTTTTTATGCAAACATGTTCGGCATAGCAGGATACAGATACTAAACACTGCGTGAAGCATGTAGTGATGCCTGATAGACATGTGTGGTAAATGCAGCCGGGTCAGAGTTGGTGTTTGGGGATACTTATGTGTGTTATGGAGTGTGGAATGAACCTGGTGGAGCCGACAGCCGTGTCGTGTTCCCCCAGCGACTTGCACACTGCTGCTTTACTACCCACCTCCCTGAGACCGATTAGCGGATGTACATAAAACAGAACTGCTCATTTTCAGGTGTTTTGTGGCTGTTTTAACAAGGTAACTTGAACAATGGACACTGTTTGGATCGTCTCGCTCCCCACACACGTTGCCTCAGTACATTTGTCTGGGCCAACAGTAAACGCTCCACCACAGAGACAGAGAGATGGTACAGAAATGTAGAAACAATATTGTTTGCCTTGTAAGGGGACAAGGCATGATTTCTCAATCTGAAACAATCACATGATGTGCTCAGCCGCTGTGTTGCTAAGAGCTTGTGTTGAAAACAATGGACAGTCCACTCAGCAGCGCCGGCCAACTCAGGACTTCCACTCCTTCATGACAAATCTGTCGTCCACTGCGCAATGCCTGGCTGGAGCGATCAGCAACACCTCACCGCCCTTCCTCTTTCTGCAGTGTTACACGGCACACAGGGAAGAGGGACTTGGGACTTGAGTGTGTGTGAGTGTTGGTGTTTGAATGTAACAGAGGCAAAGAGGAGAACCTCGCTGAAGCAGGAAGCCCAGGCAGGCCTTTACATTGGAGGAATTTCCTGCCTGTTAGATGCGTATCACTCCATTGCTCGAGTCGAGGCGAGAGACTTAAGGGAGGGGAAGGGGAGGGCAGCGGGGTCTGGATCTGTATTTCGAAACAGGTTTCAGGCTTAAGGTTTAGATCAAGAGCAGGTTCTGCCATTCAGAACCTAAGCCACAGTAGCCCATTCTTCCTAAAGACTTACACCATTCACGACTGACCACAGCCTTTTCATGACAACATAGGCTTTTGTTCAAAAGCCAAAATATCCATTGCTGCCTCCAATTTCCTTCCTCGACAAGACTTTTTATCCACTGCTAAATGAATCACAAAAACACTACATCCAAAGAGATTTGCAATGTGGTAAAGGAACAAACAGGAGTTGAATTCTTCTTTTGTTTGCTGCGGCCCGGCTTGTGTGTGTACAAACCATGTTGCCTCTTGTGGTCCTTATTTGCCGTCTGTTCCTGAGTGATAAAATGGCGTTTATTCTGGGACTTAAAAGGCTAACAGTTGCCTAATGGCAGTCATCAACGTGCCCCTCCACCCCGCCCCCATGGAGTTCATCACTGTCAGACCACTGTTAGTGTTGAGAAATGAGAAGAGGGTGGGGTGGAGGCCAGCAGGGACCCCTGGAATAGAGATCATTTGAATGTGGGAGACGGATTTGCTCATTGGTTGATGAACTACCCTAATTTTGAACTTCAAATGTTTAGGGAACAAAATTGTAGCACATGGGCTGTGAGTCTAGATTGATTACTAAATGAATTAACAGAAGACAAAGTGGCAGTTAAGACTCTTCTCATGCCCAAATTTATTCTACTGCCCTAAAAGGATTTTTAAAAATGTGTAAACAAATGAGAAGTAAGTGCCTGAGAGTGTTGGGTTCATGCCACCTTGGCTTGATTTAACTGTGTCAAGATAACAGTCCTGACTGGCCTTGTGGCAGTACTATTAATAATTTATCCCTCTATATAGAAAGACATGTGTTCAGCTCCCTGAGAGGAGGTGTGTGCACGCATGTGTGTGTGCGTGTCTATATGTGTGTTTAAATACACGCATAATATATGCCTGGCTGTGCATAAGTGCCAATGTGTCAGACCTATATTTATAAATGCTGGCCAGCTGTGTCGAGTCCTGGTGAATGTTCTATAAGTGTTTTGTTGCACTTCAGATCTGTTGCCATAGCGGCCCAGTGGTGATGTCAAAGCAGAGGCATTGGAATATCCACACCCCCTTTTCAACGGAAATCACAGTTGGAGTGAAATGGAAAATACCGTTCACTTATCCAGACCCAATTATGCATCACCCAAAGCAGAACAGCCTCTGGCTTCACGCACACGAAATGCTAACGGCTCAGACTTGTGTACACTGGCTTGTACGTTAAGTTGCTACTGGATGACACACATAGACAAATTGGGAGAAAGAGAGAGTGAAACATTGAAGAAAGTGTTTTTTTTTTTTTTTTTTTGGTGAAGAAATATCTTTGCAGCCCTCAGGCAATCCAGAGGGGTAATTAGTCCACTAAGTATTATACAGTCCAACCAAGCAGACTTCACAGGAGAGAATGTCTGACGAAAAGACCATTCCAATGTTATCTATATCTATATCCCCCAAGTACTTTACTCACCTCCTAGGGCTGATCTCAGACTTTTGACTGTGTTTCATCATGACGTCATGTGGCTTTCTGTAGCTGTGGTGACTACCAATGGCCAGCCTCAGACCTTGGAATATCCAGACAAATAAATCAAGGTAAAGTGTGCTGACATACATATCATTTTCAATTGATCAGTGTGGCTGTGGCAGCTAACTTGCACCCCAACCAAACAGTTTGCAGGTTCTCATGTCAGAGTGTTTTTTTTTTATCATTATTATTATAGTTGTTATGAAAACTGAATCACTTTTCCAGTGGGAAAGTTTAAGTCCCAAATCATTTTGATGGTTACATGATCTAGCTTTGGATGGCAGCCACTCCTTAAAACTCTCGCTTTTCATTTATCTGCACACTCATCATGCAGACCTAAAAGCAGAGGGAGAGAACGAGAGCCCGCCAGGATTAGGGCTTTGAACCATCACGTTGCCCCCAACAGCTGTGAACTGCCCCCCAGACACTCTGGATTACTCCCATCAGTCTGCGATTGGACCTCCCTTTCTCCACTTGGTGTTTCTAGGCCAGTTATAAATATGAGCAGCACTTGACAGAGAGGTCCTATATGTTGCTACTGCCACACCGCCAAATTTGGCCCCGGTGCTCAATCCTCGAGGCTTGAAGAGAATCAACTAAACCAACAGTCACTAATTCCAGCCAGTGTGGATAGCTTTATTAAAGGTCTCATTTCAGTGAGTAGTTGCCTTCCGCAGCCTAACCACTTTCCAACTGCGTTGGTCTCGTGTGACTCAGAAGCAGAAATACGAAATCTTCCCACACCCCCAGGAACATCAGAGAACATCATATTTCTGAATCAAATCAACACTATAATTAGATAAAAGCACATGTGGATCACACATCTACTTGTTATTCTGCAATAAAGGTATAATTACAGTGGGGTTATGCAATAATCTAGTAATTGTTTTATTATGAGACATTTGAGAAGTTTTGGGGTGTTTGACCTGTGGAGCAGTGACTATTCCCATTCTTAGTTTTGGCACAAATTACTGAAGAAAATTATGGAATCATTTAACAAGCTGGTGCAAAATGTCAGAGCTGATAAAGTCAAGCAAAAAAAGTTTGCATTAGGGCTACGAGTGCCCCCAAGAGAGAGCAAAACAATGCTCATAACAGTTTGCATTCTTGTCTTATCACTGAAAACCTTCCCCAGTGATAAACATCAGCTGGTTGATTAACCTGGACAACAAAGGTATGTAAATAACCAGCAGTCTGGGTTGGACATGTGCAGCTTCATTGACCTTTCCATCACCCATCGGCTCTCCTTCTCTGCCAGCAACATCAGGTCAAGATAGCAGTGAGATAAACCGAGAGAGGGTCTTGGATCCATTGTTCATTTTGGTTAATAAACTCGATATCATCACTGATACGCGGCGGTTTCAAGTAGGACTCAGTGAAACAGAGTCCAGGCTTTCACCGGAGTGCTGAACCTTATTCTGAGACAGCCGCTGCAGAGGCTTCTCCAAACTTTTTTGTGAATCACAAGCTCCACCTCTCCACAAGTTTGTCACGGGTGTAGGAACTCCCTGCTTTCCATATACCGCGATTAGGTGAGCAGAGAGAGAGAGAGAGAGAGAGAGAGAGAGAGAGAGAGAGAGAGAGAGAGAGAGAGAGGACGCGCAGAGGAGCTGACGGAGCATTTATGAGATACTGCCCAGTTTGAGTTAACAGGGATGCAGTTGAGATAGCCACAGCCAACCACTGTTTCAGGGGTCTCTGCGGATTTGAAAGCACCAAAAAGTCGGGACCAGTTCGCCATATAGCGCAAACTTTAGTGGATTAATTTATTCTTTTAAAAAAAAAATGGGGTTGGAACGATTTCGCTCAAAGACGCCGGGAATAGCAGCCCCTCTTGCCCGCACACTCCTTTGTATCACCGGGGTTTTACTCACTTTCTCTCCGCCAGTCTGCGAAGCGTTCAACTTGGACGTGGAGAGCCCAGCTGTGTACAGCGGACCCAACGGGAGCTACTTCGGATATGCAGTGGAGTTTTACTTGGCAGACTCTAAGAGGTGAGTTTCTCTTTGTGTTGTAAAATGCTACAAAACACGGAGTGGGCAAGTGAGGTAAAAGTCGGGAGATCCCAGCA
Source organism: Myripristis jacobus (assembly GCA_900302555.1). Taxonomy (NCBI): domain Eukaryota; kingdom Metazoa; phylum Chordata; class Actinopteri; order Holocentriformes; family Holocentridae; genus Myripristis; species Myripristis jacobus. The sequence continues at coordinate 4,121 of OMLB01035404.1, read as the reverse complement.
GCAGCTCGCACATCACACACTCCAGAACAAAATCTGGAACATTTGTTTATAATCTTATCTTGGCACACAGCGATGCCCGGCTGCTACACAAAGGCGCACCGTGAGACTCAAAAGTTTCCATCTTTTTTGAATCAGAGAATTTGACAAACTTCGGGGCTTGTACGGGTCCTTGCTAAAAGTCAAGAGAGTGGGGTTTCCATTAGGAAAACTTTTCATTCATTCGTGGGATGTTCTTTTGGCTCTTACATCGCATCACATTTTTGTGTTTCTCTTCGGAGATCTTTACGCACAGCGCGCAAGCCGTGAACGCACAAGCGGCTCATTTGGATGAAGATGCTCAGAGGAAATGTATTTATTCTCCGAAAGGCTGCTGCTAATATATGTTATGCCTAAGACGCTGTATATACCAAGTGAAAAAATGTATGTTTCATTCCATTGTCAAAAATGAATCCCCTTAAACAGAAACAAAAAAAAACTTTTCAGATAATCATCCTTAAATTCTAATCTCATTGTCCCATAAAATGATATATAGTGGTGACCTTTTAATCTGTCTTGGCCTTTAAATGCCCAGCAAAGCCTGTTAACTGCAACCATATTGGTCTGAAATGCTCCAGCTGATTTCAGCGCTGCTCCTCTCAGTGGGGATGTGATCTCTGGCTGTGTGACACAAACACGCTGCCACTGTCTCAGCATTCTGGCATGCAACGGCCCCGTCAGTCCTCCTGTAGACATTTTCACGTGGACTCAAGCTGATGTCATGCTTGTGGTCGAGTATAATGACCTAGTATATTGAGGAGAGTATAACAGCCCAATAAGGCGAAGAGTCCTGACTGTCACATTATTGTGCCCAGCAGATAGCAACATCTGGTCTTTGTATAAGTTGGACGGGAGTTGGAGGGAGAGCATGAGTTATTTGCATGCCGGTAGATCTGTGTTTATGTTGCTGTGACCGTGTCAGTCAGTCTTGGTGCCAGCATACAGTACATTTTGGTCTGCCTTGGACCCCAGCCTGTGATTGTAGTAATCATTAACCGAAAGTTATGCAGTAGGTGCCCAGGCACGGTTTTGCTCTGACACAGTCAGACTTCCTGACTGAGCTTGAGTCTGCTGAGCACCAGCAACGTTTCGTCCCACCGTTCAGCCAGCCAGCAAGCTGGGATTTGAGGAAGGGCTTTGTGCCGACTGGGCCGCCAGCAGCTCTAGTTTCCTTGTTTCTCCTCCCCATTTCTCAGGACATCAGACACTCAGACATTGGGAGATCCCCCTCCTCTTTCCCTGGTACTCGCTTTCTCTTTAAAGGCTTGTTGCTGCTGGTCCTCATTTCTCTGCCTGGGAAACAGGAGCTTCATGAGAGCTGATTTACATGAAGAAGGTGAAGCGTACAGACACTGAGTCAGAGCGCAGCATGTTAAAGTCTCCCTTCTCCTCTCTCTAATGTTCCCCCTCTGCACTTCCTATGCTGATGTCATTCTGCAGGGCTCTTTAATCCCTCCATCCCCCAATCCTTCCCCCGCTGTCTAGCCTCCCTCCCTAACGTCTCTCCCCGTCTCATTAAGCATGAGACAGAGTCGACGTCACCTTACTGATGACTTCATCTGAACTTTTTACAGTTGAGGTGCCATGGTTATGGAGGAGGGGATGAGACAATGCTTTGTGTATGAACAGCTGGGAGAATTTTTAAGGGCAGCTTCCTATAACATAGCTTCCTTTAATTTTCCTGTGGATGATATGTGTTCAAAAGTCAAATGTCAAACCCAAACAAAGTAAGGGAGAGCAGATTGAATGCCATGCATCATCAGTTTATCAGCAAACCACATGTATCTCCCACTATTTTCACACAGTTTCTCAGAACTCAACACGTCAAAACACATCAATAAATTGGAAAACTAGGCATAAAAGGGGTTTCTGTTATCTCTTGTGTTGGCCATCACGTCATTATCGCCCACGCTGTGGAGATACGGGGAGTTGGGGAGTAGCTGGAATCCAGAGGGGAGGTCAGCTCAGGGCTACACGGGGAGTTTCTTCATGTCAGGATGAGCTGGTGCAAGATGTACAAAGCACAGCTCTGACCATAGGTGCAGTTTTGTTTTTTTTAAACAGTGCAAAACATCCGTTCACAAGTCCACTTGTTGAACTGCTGTGACTCTGAAGAAGTAGGGATACATATACAGACATGACAGGAAGCCACTTCTCCAACCCACGCAGTCATGACCCCGTCAGGCCTACAGAAACAAAGGCGTACTTTCTCCTGACTTTGACACTGGTCCTTGACAATAAGTTTGTATATGCGTGTCTGTCACAGCCCCCGGCTCAGCGTAATAGAATTAAGTTCGGACACTGGTTGGCAGCCCACCATGGAAGAACGCCTGAGGCTCTGTGATCTGTGTGTGACAGCTCTTGTCACATACACACAGGAAGGGAGAGAGGATATCTGGCCCTGATTCGTGTGTGTGTGTGTGTGTGTTAGCTGCTCAGTCTAGTCAGGATGAACTATTCCCAACCTGGATGTGGTTTTTAAACGCCCCATTCCACATCATAATTACACTTGGACACACGCATGTTGACTGTCTTCACTCACTTAATAATCAAACAGCTCTCTCTGGTGCCAGCCAGGCAGGGGATCAGGGAGTGGATCACACCAAGATAGCCAGGGTCAAAGATCAAGAGCTGTAACTTATAGCAGACCTGGCCTGGGCTGACTGGAGGGACCAAACTGCTTCTGATGCTGGCAACGGCAACAACAGAAAAATGACTCATGTTGAAGTTTGGGTGAACACCTTTAAATAGCCAGATGTCCCACTCTCAGGCTCACTATTCTTTTAACAGCAGGACACTTCATTCATTCGCATGCACTGTCCTTTTCTAACCACACTCAGCAAGAATAGGGGCTCATTAAATTGTTCAGGCAGTGTGTAATGGAGGCCCAACGCAGCCGATGATGGAGATAATAATGTATTCCAGTCCACCCCTCCCGGCCGCGCGTGTTTCACCAGGGTGTTGGTGATGTGCATTAGCTCACGGATGCTTTGGCCGTGACGAGCGCATGTCGAGGTCATCCGGTGCATGTCGGTCACTCTCCTGCAGTTTACCCTCTCAAACAGGGTTACTGTTGAACTAATATTGATGTTGGACTGGGGGGCTCTTTTGGCTACCAAACCAGCAATGTTTTCCCTGTGTCTACACCATGGTCCCTCTCCATATATGATCAGTCCGATCTCAGTTTTTGTTTTCCTTGCTGTCCTATTGCATGGACCTGTTGCTAAATCAAATTGGTGCGCGTTTGTTTTGCAGAGAAGGAACTTGTATATTTGGACTGCCAGGCTATTCTTCATCCAGGTTCTCAGCAATCACCACCCACCATCATGCGCAGACAATGGGGCCCTTTGTTCAACGACGTAAATTGTTTGCTGTTTTTCATTGAAGAAGCTTTCTGTGTGACTCATGTCTTTCTTTATTCATGGGCTTTTTGAAAAGATGCTTATATTTTCTTCTGTAGTGCTGTGTATGAATCTATGACAGTCAGACCGTTGTTGGAAAGGTCAATTGGGATATACTTAGCCTGGTGACACAGGCTACACGGCAGTCTGTCGCTAACATATGTGGCTGTCCAACTTTTACTGGTCTGCTGGTAATAGGGGGTTGATATAATGAGCCTGTGTGTGTTTCCATGGAAAAAGATGTCGGCGTGGATAGTGCTGATGGGTTTAAAGGGCCCGTGGACCCCGTCACGTCTGCTGTATGGCGTTGGAGATGCCTTCGGGACATCACGTCTACTTTGGAAAGGAGCTGGCGATTGGTCCGGATCAATCTGACTCACACTTTCGTAGATGCAATCTCTTGACTGGCCTGGTTTGTTTTAACCCCTGGGTCACAAAGTGACTCATTTCTTTGGTAACATGATAAAGACTATCCCTCACATGGGAAAAAAAGCAAATGACACCACTGTCTGTTTGAGAACCGGGGCGTACTTGTGGCTGAAATTCAAATCAGCCACAGTTTGCAGATTCAGTTTTGTAATGAGAATTAGACTATCCAGCCTCTGGTCACTATTGTGTGTGTGTGTGTGTGTGTACAAGCGTGTTTGAGCAAGCACGTGGTTCCTACCAGATGAAATCTCTGCA
>OMLB01035399.1:29299-39470 GCA_900302555.1 Myripristis jacobus | reverse complement strand
CCCTCAGTTGTCTCCTGATGAGCCTGGTATCCCCGAGTAATCAACTGGTCCCACCACCAGAGAAAAAAGGCAGGGGCAGACAATATGCAACAGACTGCCATGTCAACAGCTGCACCCAGACATAGAATTAGAAAATAAATGTATGACGCAGACATTAACACATGCAAAAAGAGCGAGAGAGAGAGATACACATGTCTGTCCTGCTAGTTCTATCTCTGGATGCATGCAGGGCTCTCTGGGAACACCCTTACCTGTCTTCTAGAACTCTTGTCTTATTGAATGCTCATCATCATCGCCGCCATCCAAAAAAAACTGGCCTGTCAGAGGGCAGGAGGGTGGTGACACTGTATTGGTCTGTCTGTTTTGAAGCATGCATTTGGTATCATTAATGTCACTCTTTATGTGTTGGTAAATCATTTAGGCTACTGTCACTACTGTATGCTATGATCTCTCCACATCGGCTCTCCTCTCTCTTTCTCTCTCTATCTCTCTCACGCACATACACACCCAGATCCTGTTCAAGTCTAACCTGATCTATTCTATTTCAGCACCTCTTAGCACAGCTCTGTCAATGCTTTCTGCAGTCTACCAAACACACACACAGACACACAGACGCGCACACACACACACGCACACACACACAGACACGCCGACTGGCAGATAAACTACAATGGTGTAAATTCGACTGTCCAGTTCCAGCTATCTCTGTCCATCTGTCCAGCCACGTTGCATCATGATCTTGTGAGACAACAGGAGGGAAAACACAATGTGAAAAAGAATATATTTACTATCAAAGTTATAAATTATTGTACAACTTGCACCACTACTGTACAGATCGCCCAAATGTGCACATGTGCATCTTTGATTTACAGGTACCAAGTTCCTGTTACACATTTATTTACTTATTTTTTGATGTTTCTTTCTTTTAATCCTATTGCTTTTTGTAAAGAGAGGAACAACAAAATGGAAGCGCTTGTATATTACTATTATTATTCTGATTATTATTACTCTTGATTTTCTCCACCGGTGCTCCCACTGATGGAAAAAAAGACAGTTGCACATTCTCCTGAGCATATTCTGAGGGCTGTGTTTTCTGTCCACTGAACAGCCCCTGAAGTGTGCAGAGGTGTGGAGATGCTTAGTCTCTCTTAAGACCAGAGATACCACTCTGTAAATAGAGACCAGGAGATACAAACGTACCTCATTATGATCTACAAGACTGGGCAAAGAGGGGACCCAGGAAGGATGGAGAACTGGAGGGTGATGCAGAGCTAGAGACTGCAGAAGTGCAATGCAACCCCCCGCTTGCATTGTTTAGGCTGCTCTTTTAGATCTGCTCCAAGTGTTTACTGCCATGTCACAACGGGACGAAATTTGAGATTTTACATTATTCATTATACATACTGTTGTAAATATTGTGTGGAATGGTCCCTCTTCTTGCACACTGCAGTGCTGTTCTGCAGACAGAAAATGCAGCCTTAACTGTGCTGAAATAAAAAAAGACCAAAAAACAAACAAAAAAAAGAAGAAAAAAATATAAAGACTATTGAATATATTAAAGAGTTACCTGCCTGTTATTTAAGCAAATAAATATCTATATATGAGGAAGAACACACCTGTATACTGTAGACTAAAACTGTATGGAAATCTAAGAGAATTTACTGGGAATAAGTCCAACACCTTTTGTCTGTATGAAAGAAAAAAATACATCAAAGTATTCTACAATAATAACTTTGACAAAGTCTGCGTGGCTCTGTGTTGTTTGTTCGCACCGCTTCACACTCCCCTCTGCAACAGCAATGGAGCAGCTTTGACAGCAGAGGGCAGTGAAATATGCAATATGCAAGTATTAAAAAAAAATCCTAAAATCCTACACAATTGTAGTCTCAGATGGAAACAGATAAAAACTAATGTGTCATGCCCTACCCTTATGCTGCATTCACGTATAGGAATGTTTTAGTGAATGGCCAATAGGCAGCTTTTTATATTAATTGCCAGCTATACCAAATCAGCTCTTTACTGTATGTGATCTGGATATACATCCATAAGCTCCATAATAGCCATTTTTTCTTGGTTTTCAACCTCTGTGAGACGTGCAGATTGCTGTTTTGGTTAAGACATGCCAGTGAGACCAAAGGGTGAGGCATATTTGGTCTAGTTTAACAGTGTTCAATGCCAAAACATCATTCTATAGTTTTCCTGTCATCTGGGAATCTTTCAAATGGTATATAAAATGTAAATAATTTGAAATGATCATGGATTCATCATGTTTTGATGAAACGTGACAGGTGCACTCACCTGTATTGTATATAATTTGCTGGTGGAGGGCAGGTTATTTATTTACCCAATTATAACCTGTTATAGCCCATCTTTATATTATGAGATACTCAAACCAAAGTTTGTACTCACTTTATGGTATTTTCACTGGTATCATTCTCAAATGGACTATTTTTCTTGATATTTGTGTAGCAGCATTTCTCCACTTTTTTTCTCATGAAGTGCTGTTATGAGGAGCTGCAGCCCACCCTTTTTGTAGCTGTTCACCTCATCCTGGTGATGTCATAACTTAGAGTAGCCTTGTGTATTTACAGGTGGGCTAATAGAGTCAAAGGGTTCAAGAGCTGGCAGACTGCTCTCCTCCTGGTCCACCACCTCACAGCCACAGCACCAGGGGCTTGATTCACCCAGTGGCATCGGCATCTTTATGGTGAATGGAGACTTAGTTGGCCAGCCTCTTACTGGCCAACTGATTGTGCTTCTCTCAGCTTCCCACAATACTAGTTACTCCGAATTCACATTCCAACTAGCTGCCCTACAATCTCCATTCGTGATTGTATTTCAGCGAGCTAAAGGAAATGGGCAAAATTTGCGTTGTCTTCGTTCCCATATACCAGCTCACAAGACAGATGGATCCCAGCTTCAGCTGTGTGGCAAGCTTTTCGTTCACCTCCCAGTGGATATACCTGTATTATTTGAGCACTTCTGAATCCAAACAAAGGCTAAATTAAATGTTAAACTCTAACATCTGAAATAAAATGGCGTATGAAATCTATATCATAAACACACATCAGTGAACATAGTGATGGCTACTGGGCCTCAGTGTGACTGCTTGTTGAAAACTACTGGCCAATGCAGTGAACAGTGTGTATTTGTTGTTTTTTTTTTCCCTCTTGCCCTGACTGAAATACACCAGAAATTCTGGCCCTTAAACCATTCCATGACTTTATTACTACAGAAGACCTTAACATCCATTGCATTTGAAAATGCTGCCAAAGCGCTGTTGTGAATCACTGGGGAAGAAAATTATGAAAATTCCCTTCTAATAAAAACCTGTTTGTATAATTGCTAAATTCAACCATGTAACGGACAATGATAAAATTCTCCACTGCTTTTTAAGGTCTTTTTAACAAGTTTTGTAAGCTTACCGAATTTTTAAGAAATTACACTTACAATGCTACTTCAACACTTTCAGATACACTAGATGCACACTGAATGTATTTGACTGGCTTACACCTGAGGTAAACCCTTGCAAAGAAAGCAACATCTGAAACGCTATTGTTGAGTATTTTACAGTATTAAAAAAATAATGAAAACAAGGAGCTATGATTAAAAATGAATAGGGACTGAGAACGGATTGTCTGTTTTAATAACTTAATTTATGCATTGCTTATTCAGTATTTGAGATTGAAGAAAACAACCAGTCAATTTCAGAATTCACATTATTCCACTGGTCTAAGACCATGACCGCAGCCTGTTTACATGGCTCCCACAAAACGAGAGGAGCCCACCCTAACCAGTGATGTCACTTTTGATCAACACTCATTAGGCTGAATCACAGCATGTTTTTGGTTCCACGAGCCAGATTCTGAAGCACAAACTACAAAAATCATCACAGGTGCCATCGTCTGCCTGTTCCTTTCAGAATAATTTGTTAGGGCTAAGTGAGGCTAAGAGAGCAAAACTTAACATTCAGAAATTGACATGGATACTCCATCGCAACCACTTAAGACTTTATGATGGCCAACTGTATATCATCTAAGGGTACGGAGTACACTTTCTGGATTACTTAAATGCTGCCTCGTTTTCTGGCAATGTTTGTGAATGGTACTTTGGTGCTAGTCAACTGTACAACTGGATCTTGAGAATTAATCTGAAGGAAGACTGATTTAGCCAGCAGAGCTTTCAAGGTCTGGAGGCCCTTGAACACCCTGCTGAGAGACAGAGCATGGCCTAAAAACTTACAGCTCTGCTCTGGTTAATAAGAGGTTAACAACCAGCCACGTGTTCAACTGCCTTTAGGAAGAGCCCAGTCAAGAAACCCAATCAGCTGAGCAAATCTTCCTCCAAGATTAAATGATTAATTTAAATGATCATTTAAATGACCTCTGCCATAGTGAAAGCACCATTCAACTAAACCTGTACACTGAGGGAAACTTTAGGGTCAATTAACCTTTCTTCACTGGTAAACTGAGCCACACAAATTAACACTAGATGACGTGACGGAATAGCACTTCCAAAAATCTTTTTATTTTATGCTAGACTGGTTAATGTGCATAGATAATGGAATCACTGTGTAGGATTGTAGAAACATGCACATTGAGTTTTATGTATTTTACTCTAAAGGGATAGTTTGCAGTTTCTGACATGGGGTTGTTTGAGGTACTGACAATGAGTGTTAACTTTGCTCAGGCATAATCTCAAGCAGAGTCCTCTGGTTGGAGATCTCTGGGCCAGCAGAGATCGCAGCCCCAGATCAGGGGACAAGAGCTGCAGCAAACAGGATCAACTCTTTGATCAGTAGAGCAATCAAAAAAATGAAGATTCAGTGTGCACAACAGAAAATATAATCTGTATTTTCACTGCTTTTCTGTGCTGATCTTACTGCATACTGGAGCTATTTTGAACCCCAACTTTACAAGACAGAGCAGTCTGCAGGTCGCCTGTGAAGGGTGTGTGATATGCGATCAGGCTCTTTCTTTACCAAATGGTTCCAATATCAGGGACGGTCTGAAAGCACAGTAATGCAGCAAAAATACGCAAGAAATGGTGTATTCTGTTATGTATATTTTTGGCCTGTTAGTCACTTTAAATGACAAAAGGCATCTTACACCACAACAGTTTGGGTTCTTACCCATATAGTGGTATTGGCTACTCCATGAGTAGCTGACCATCCAAGTTTGACCCACCAATTGCATCGCTGTCTTAAGTACAAGCATTTCACTGGAACGGTTCTCTAAAATGAATGAAATGGATCTGGCCCCGCAAATATGATTTTTAGCAGTGACCCAAAGTTGGAAAAAACATTCTTAAGGATTGCACAGCATTTTCATTCAGGATCAATTATCAATGGTCTTCTCCAGTCCTCTAGCTTGCTAACTGGTGGAACTACTTTGTCTCCATATCACCACACAACAGCTCCCCTCTCCTCGTAGGTGAAGTTTTTGCATAGTGATACAGAAACAAAGTAGTTCCGACAAGTAGCAAAAAATCAAATAAAAAAATGTTCAAGCTTTTGGCTGTCATTCAAAATCGTGTCGTTTGCGGGGCCAAATCAAGATCATTCATATTTGAAAAAAGTCCTGCTGAAGTGCTTGTTCTCACAACAGGCAGGGAGCTGACTGCTCAAACTTGGAGAATCTATCACAACTGTATAGAGCAGCAAATGACACTTCATGGGTTAGGAGCCAGAACTAATTACTTTCATCCTAATTGTTGCTGTTGTCGTCCTTCCAGGCCTGGGTATCTCCAACTAGAAAACTAACTGTCAGAGTTTATCAATAATGCTCTTGATCAGGGGATCATACAAACTGTCAAAACTTCCAAACTACCCCCTTTAAGGAACTGGAATAACATGTGAATGCTGAAATTCAGTGGTGTCTCTTTAACCAAAAAGTGTAATGCTTTGGCCTTCTTGGTCTTTTGCTCTGAGAACCTTTACCAGACTTGACCCAAATGTTCAGGAAAAGTAAGACCTTTATCTGCAGAGAGCTTGCTGTTCAGGAAGAGAAAGAGAGATGCATTAATAAACAGCACAGAACAAGACGCAGAGCAGATATTTTTAACTGAAAGAATAATGAAAATATGATTTATTTGTCAAACATTTCTCCATATTCCTCAAACAATGCTTATTCAGATCAAAATTATTTATATACACATTAACATTGTTACAGACTTTCATATACAAAACTGGTGACTTCACCATTTCAACCAGGTCATTTTGGAAGAGTTAAGCAATTACACTCCAAAATGTCAATATATACAAGACATAATTATGAGACCATAAAGCCTCAGTTTATTGTTGCTACAAGGAATGGAGCAGTTGTAGTCACCCCTGAGTCTATGATGCAGGAGCTACACTGCTGAGAGATAAAGATGTTGTGGAGAATTTGGTATAATGTAGTCACTTACACCATTTGTTACCGATACTACCTTTAAAAAAATACCAGGCCACGTTGGCAGCAGCTTGTCCAGCCTCTTCCACTTCCAACAGCAGAATCCACTTTAGCATAAAGAAAAATAGGCGGCGCTAAATGAAAGGTATTCTTTTGTACAATGGTGCTGGTTCACAAAGAGACCAAGTTTAACCAAAATTCAGCATCTTCGATAATCCTCTTCCTGGATCATTACAACTCCAGGTTGAAAGCCAATTAAGATTCAGCGACTAAATCACTCTTTGTGAACCTTCACCTTCATCTTAACAGCTTTTTCTATTATGTTAAAGATACTTTTGTCCTAAGTCCTTATTTACAGTTTCATTTTTAAAGAGCAAAGCATTTTTTTTTCAGAACTGAACACAAAAATCCAAGACAAATTAACTAGCTAGGAACAAGAACTGGAAAAATATAAGTACTAATGTCACTGCAGAACGCCTCAAGCCTGTGAGAGAAACAAAAGGAGCATCTTTTCTTGTCTGATGCTTACCATGGAGTCAAGCAGGCAAAGGTGTTCTGAAAGCCACTCATCCCGCATGGCAGATCAACCATTACCTAGAAGAAAACTGTCAACAAGGTTTAGCAGTAACGTGTAACTCAATCGGCTTCATCACACTTTACAACATGCACATTCAGAAGATCTTAGGTAATCGTAGCTAATTCAACAGTGTTCATCAATCCCCATGATGTTCAATACACTGAGCCTTATCAAGTTCAGTCTCAATATCTGAAAACAGAGATAAGTACTTGACCCTACATTTTGAGTGATGTGCTTGCACTCTCTGCACACTTAGTGCAGAACTCCACTGAGACGTGGTTCTTGTCCACGTGCAGACACACGCCGCCAGATGTCTCTTTCTCCTCCACTTTCACACGTTTCCTGGGGAGTGCATAGTCGTGATCGTTTGAGTTGGGCCCCTGGAAAAGCGAGGAAGATAATTTCATCCCATTCACACCGCTCAGCCTGGACAAGAGCTGGGCTAACATGCTCTCGTTGGCCAGCACGGCCCTCAGATACCTGGTTTCATCTTCCAGCTCTTCCACTCTCTTGGTCAACTGGGAATTTTCCTGTTTGAGCACATGGTTTTCCGTTGATAGAAAGCCGACTTTCTTCTCCAGCCCACTAACATATTCTTTCTTCTTGAGACGATTCAATCTGGCAGCAATGGCATTTTTGTTGATCATGTGACCAGAGTGGTTTTGTCTGCGCTTGATCCTCAGGTCAGGAAAGATTCTCTCTGGAGATGGGGGTGATGTTTCATTTATGGAATCATTATCATTCGCGCCCAATTCGGTCAGCCCCACATCAAAGAACGGGGTGACTGCATCTCTTTCAAATGTCCATTTCAGGTCTTCAATTCCGAATAAATCATCTAGCTCAAATCCGTCTGTGTTGAGATCCTCAGATGGCAGGCACTCTGATGGAGTCGGGAGATTTTCTACTGTCTCCACAGCATCTGTGACTTCAACCTCAACAGACTGCACCTCGGTATTGTTGATGGTACGGCCTCTTCTTCTGGTGATCATTGTAGCTTGTGGACGGGAGCACAAGCACACTCTCCAGAAGATATCCTGGAATTCCTCAACTGTGAAGACAGACAGGTGGTATTAGTAATACTTAACACACACACACATTTTCTAGATTAAACTGATGTGACTCAATCATTGCAAGTGAACAATAAATTCACTCTGTATTAAAGCATGCAATTAAATCTTAAAAATGCAACAAACAAACAAAAAAAACTTAGGAATGGAATAAACGGTTATCTAAAAATGTTTGTGGCATATTAAATGTTTCTTGAAGTAATTCCCGAAATGGGTCTCATATCGTAATTAAGTTTGCTCAGAATAACTGACAGCCACCATTTTCTTACAGACAATAGAGGAAGCTATGAAAAGCAGCGCTTAATTTAACAGCAACGTAACTGCAACGTTGGTTGAAGCAGGCCTGCAGACCAGCAACTTTGGCTAGCACTTGACATTACCTAACGTTTCATTCACCTTGTCTATCCAAACTTTTTTCCCCCCAAGTTTTACAAAGTTAGCAATGAAACCCAAAACGTTAAGTGCGGCATCTATTTCACAACTAACATTAACCTAGAACTAACTGTTATTATCCAAGAGGCGGTTAACAATGGCTCGTAAGCTAGTTAGCTAACTCACCTCGGCCCTGAAGAAAACACACCGAGCACTCCGCCCTGCAGACGATGTTAGCCCACTTGGCAAAGGTTAGCTGACCCTGCTGTCTAGCCTAGATATCAGTGTTTTACGAGTTAAGGCTAGATTTGACTTGTTATTCAGCCAGAGGATCAAATACATACAGACTGTAAACTGAATTAACGTCAACGTACAACCCGGAGCCACGCGGAGCTAACGTAGCCAGCGCAACCTGGAGTGACGCAGCAATCTACAAACGGCAAACTCACTCCTCAAAACAACACTTACCTTCTTGTTTGAGCAGTAAAAGTTTTGAAAAGTATTAGTGTTGAGTCTCAGGATGCAGGTTTGCTGGTTATGGATCGTCCACCACGGCTACAACATAAAACTGTAGCGGGAACAATGGCGCTTCCACACGGTCACCGCCGAGACCCGCCAAGCTGGGATGAAGGAGATACATAGCACTTCCGCTCACGACATTCAAATTAAAAGCCTTGCAAATAAATAAAGAGTGTGCTACATTTTGATTAACTCGTGGACCTGCATACTTTGCAAATGACATTTTCACGGAATATTTTCAGTATTAGATCTGGTTAAAGGGATGAGATTGTGGTCTTTTGTGTTTCTCCTACTGTACAGCAGCAATTAGTCTTCACATAATTGTGATTAGGCCAGTATTATCACTGAGCTAAGTTCCGTGTTACTTTAGATTACTTCAGACCTGTTTCTACAGTGTGCAATGTCTCATCCCCATTTTAAAAGGTCATTTTCACCATAACATTTTCTTTCCATGAAAACAACTCTGCAGCTTATACATATCTGACACTGTTAACCATACTGCTGCTGCTTATTTTGAATCTGAATTTTAAGGGATTTGGATCAGAGTAAAAAAATAATAATAATAATAAAAAAAGATAAGCTACACTTTCATAAATACGAGACAGCAATTCAGCTAGGTTTACCGGGTTTTTATACAGAAAATAGTCATTTATAATTTATAATTAATAAATATAATATAAATTTATAATTTCTGACTTGGAATGATTTCACTTATGGATTGAAAAATTGCACTATTTTAGTGTTTAGTGTTGTGCAATATAGTACAAACAGCTTGCCTTTTCATGCTTTAATTGATGTTTTCCACATTAGACTTTCAAAACACTTGCCCCCATATAGCAGTAGCACAGATTAGTCTGGACAACAGCATGAAAAAAACAACACACATTGCAGACATGAACTAAGTACAACACTTTCACCTCATTTAACTGAAAATTGCTTTATTGAACATGTAAATGTGAAGATGAAATGTAACTCTGAACTATTCACCATACTGACATTGCAAAATCATCTTTGGCAGCACTTCCTACTGGGAGTCATCCAATCCCAAACTCTCTGCCGAGAGATTCTCAATAGCATTTACAGTGAAAACAGAGCAGGAACAGCGATAGAACAGTGTTACTTTAAAGTGTAAGAAAAAAAACGTCTCCTAAGTGCACAATGAATGAACCAACTGCCACTTCTGCCTCATCAACTCGTCTTACTGTGTGGAGTGCATGGTATTTTTTTTTTTTTTTTTTTTTTTT
>OMLB01035399.1:10794-29279 GCA_900302555.1 Myripristis jacobus | reverse complement strand
GGAGTGCATGTTTTTTTTTTTTTTTTTTAAATTTATTTTTTACAAAGGCAGTGCTAAATATTGCTGCACCACAGCTCCACTTTGGACAGTTACATGTTGGAAAAATGACAGACACAGCACTTAGCTCTGTCTTTTTGGATTTTGGATTTGTTTTAAGTATAATGTTACACCTCATTCAGCAACTATGTAAACTCTGCTAAGCTGTGGTTTCCTGTAATAATGGAGTATATTTACTGTAAAAGAAAAGGTTTTTCCCCCTGTGTTTTCCTGACAAGTGTCAAAACAACAAAAAGCAAGAACTCAACAATGAGCCAGCAGTTTGAACGTATATTTTACAGTTATTACAGTATGACTTAAAAGAGCTGCAGTCCTGATTTCAATTTGCTGACGTCACTGTGGGTCCAAAGAGCGCCTTCACTTGTTCTCTGCGGTGCTGAGACTCCGGGGGCAACGTGTGACGCGGTGCTCTCCAGCTCCACTGGCTGGTCAAACACAGTCATGGTTGAGTAGTTGTCCACCATGAGGCAGGAAGGGTCTTCTGATTGTCCTGGGGCTTTCCCAAGAGGATAGTTCTTCCACTGAACTCGATCTGTGCAAACCTGCCAAGGAGACCCGCGGAGCAACTTTGCCTTGTCAGCCTGAGCGTCTGCTCCCTCGTGCTCCTGAAAAGCCTCGCTCCTTTCTGAGTCAGTCCTGGAGTGCTGGGTATGGGACTGGCTCTGCCGCCTGGAATGCTGCAGCTTCTCATGTAAGCTCTCCAGTGTGTAGATAGGCTGCTCTTTCTGCTCTGACATTGGCTGATCCTCTGAGTGTGCAGTCTGGGTGTAGATGGAGCAGAGCTGAAGGAGCCCCTGTCTGGTTTCCAGAGGCAAAGGATGTTCCATGTCATCCAGGATCAGCTGAAGCAGGTGAGGCGTGCTGACACACGGAGCATCCAGACATGCAGAGAGGAGCTGCTGCCACCTCAGTTGGATGCGGTTCACAAAAATCCTGTCCTTCATTCTGGCTTTCTTTTGACCTTTTGTCTCAAAATGGTATTCAAATCTCTTGCTGTTGCAGAGGATGACCTCTGAGATCCAAGCAGAGATATAGAAACACCTGTGATTACTTGGCTCTTTGGAGAGCTGCTGAAGCTCGACAAAGAGCTTCTCCAGGAGGAGGTGAATAAAGGATGGAGAGTTGAGCATCTTCAGCAGCGGCAGCCAAAAACGCAGAAATGTCTGAGGAAGCTGGGTGGCAGTGGAACTTACAGTGTCACAGCCGAGCGACTCCAGCTGTTCAACAGTGGGAACCAGAAACCCATCTTCCATCAACACATCAATCAGCGTCTCACTGGACTCCAGAGCAAACTGCTTGATCTCAGCCAGAATCCAACTCATGTCTGCAAAGGGAGCCGGCCACAGGCTCCTCTGTTCAGGGAGGCCATCAAACGCCTGGTACTGCTCCTTTTCATAGGATATCAACAGCTCCCGTGCAGCCTTGTATGCTTCGATTTCCTTTTGCCTTGCGATGAACGCATCCTCCTGTTGTTTCAACTCACTCTCCTCATCCTCCCCATCTGACTGTGACTCCCAGTCCTCATTCAGCCCCCCTCCCAGCTGCCTGGACCAGTACTCCTGCTGGAGCCAATCCAGGACAACCTTGCAGCCTTTTCGACACCAGTTCAAGGTAGGCAGCTTGCGGTGTGTGAAATCGTGCCTGAGGTCTACAATCCACTCAGGGATGTTCAAGTTCCCCGCCAGCAATCTCAGGGGCCGTGCAACTCGTCCCTGTCGGCGCTCCGTGATCAGATTGACGAACCTGACGAGCGCCGTGCCGTACAGCAGGATGAGGTCGTCCCCGTCCAGCTGGCCGGAGCGGTCCAGCACCTGGCACCGCACCAGGTCCGCCGTGCTCTCCACCGCCACGGGCGTGCTGATGGCGTACCTGCTCTTCCACGCAGACACCCTCTGCAAGGCAAACTTCTGCAAGCCGCAGTCCTTGGAGTACAAATACTCCAGCACC
This sequence comes from Myripristis jacobus, assembly GCA_900302555.1. Classification (NCBI taxonomy): domain Eukaryota; kingdom Metazoa; phylum Chordata; class Actinopteri; order Holocentriformes; family Holocentridae; genus Myripristis; species Myripristis jacobus. Next base: position 27,275 of record OMLB01035399.1, on the reverse strand, counting down.
TGATCCCACTCGGCTTTGTTGATCCACGCCACCACATGGCGCCGTTTCGCCAGGCTCTTTTTCTTCATTTTTCTTGTCGTAACGACGCCTGTTAGACTGAACCGGTGCTCCTTAAGGAAACAACACACTTTAAGTCGAGAAAATCGCCTTAACAGCCACTCTCCATGATGTGTGGCAAAGACAGCACGGTGCAGCCTGTTTTTGATTTCAATGTTAGCTAACGAGTGTAGCACACCGGAAATGACGCTTCTTAAAAAAAAAACTTTATTGAAAATACATCCCAAAACACAAACATTTCAGAGACGTGCTCAACATTATGTCGTACAAAGAAACATGAGTATGAATTTAAAACAATCTAATAATAAATATCACCGGGAAAAATAAGACTCCACTGATATGAAATACAGGAAATGGCGTTTGAAGTTGTCGCCCAAACGTCAAACGTCATTTTTCAGAGACAGACGACATTAGGGGGGAAATGGCGGGTGCTTTGAAAGAGAAACAGCTTGCAAAACAGATTTTCCAAACTTTGCAGGTAAGTTAAGTCATAATACTATGAAAAGTCAAGTTCCAATAATAGGAAAACACACATTTCCTCCCCAGTTAAGCGGCTTCGTTGTTAATATAGTCTGTCCTGTCTCATGTTGACGGCAGCTAATTGGGGCTAGCCTGTTTGGGTGTAGATAAAAGTTTGCTGTTGCTCTAAACAGAGGACACCACAATACTTTCATGCTCGCCACCGTGTTGAGCGACTTGTAGCCTAATGTCCCATGTGTTGGTGTGGTTGAGGCCGTGTCCTGTCCCCTGGTGGACGGGCTGTACCTGCAGGAGGCGGACAGTATGCAGGAGCTGCTGTGTACTCCCTCCCAGCACCGCAGCGACATACTGGCGTGGATCTGCTGCAGGTACCTTCAACAGCTTCTTTGTATATATATACATGCACCTTGTGTTACACGTATTTGTATGAAAAGTCCTACATAAACAAAGTCTGATTGAGTAATTCTCATCACAGCTGAAGTCATTCATCCTTCATGAAATGCAGAATAAAATTTCCACCCTCTCTGTATCTGTCACTTTACAGCATCAATCCAAACCTCACCAATTTGAGGGCGTCCTCCCTGAGACACAAAGACCAAGATGTTTTGAATAAAGGTAACAAGGACTCCTTGTTAAAGCTACTGACATGTGAGAAATTCAAGGCAAAACCAACATAAAGTGTTTTAGGATGATGGTTTTTGCACCAATGAACTCTCAAATGTGCATTTCTCTTTGTAATGAAAGCTATATGGACTTCAACCCCTCTGTAATACCCCTCTGTATGTCCAATATATGTTGGAAGAATAGTTTTTCAGAGACTTGAGGAATCTACTCCAAGGTGCACTGAAGCTGTTCTGGTGACCCATGGTGTCCCAGCGCTTTACTGAGACACTTTATGTTGCTTTATTCTCTCATTTGTGACATGTTTGATCGCGTATCATGTATTTTGAGATAAGATCTTATAGAACAGAAATAATTTCAGTGACAGTGGGTATGTGTAAAATACTTGACTTTGACATTTATTTCCCTGAAATTGTGATAAGCTGAGATAAACTGTACGCCTGTTGTAGTTTGCTGTTGTTGTTATATTCACACAGAGATGGCAAGGCTCGGACAGGAGCTAATGCTGTGCAAAGCAGATGACTTGGACTTGATTGTGGTGAGTGTAAAGCCGCTGTAGATGCGGCTACAGAAGAATGGACCAGATGCTGTTGTTGTTGTTGTTGAAAGTAAATGTTTGTGCCCTGCCTCCCACACTCAGGGCCGTGTGGACCCGTGGCGACAGCTGCAGTTCCTGGAGGTCCTCTTAACTCTGCTCTCAGAGGAAGAGTCTGCTGAACGTGAAACGAATGAAGATGTTTTGCTGGATGAGCTCTTTTCTGAAGAGAATCTGCCCCATCTCACACACATGCTCAACCCCACATGTGACCCCTGGCCTGCGCACATCAAGTACACCTAGTTTTTGTTCTTTGTCCTCCAGTTACACACATATCTCCTCCTTCTGTTTTTATGCTCTTTGCTTTCTTACAATTCCTTCCAAATTGATCAACACCGCTGTCTTCGTATTATACTCTTTACCTGATCTGTTTACTTTTCCACCTTTCTCTCTCCTTTTCCTCACTGTATAGGGCTTTACGCAAGGGCCACAAGTCGTCTTTTCACAGGCCGAGTAGGGAAGAGGTGGCTGACGTTACAGCCCTTCTTCAGTCAACGCAGTCAGCACTGGAGCAGCTGCAGTCAGAGGTACGGTGTGCATTTGGCTGCTTGTCCCAGCAACATATATTAAAATATTTTGCTGTTTCAGGCTGAGGCATAGCTCCCACAGATTTGGTTAAACATCCTGTATGTTTTAGTTGCTTATTAATAAATAGTATCCTATTGTGCTTTCCTTTCTTCTCTCTCCCCGTTTTCCTCAGTGTGAATTCCTGCACGGTGAAGCTCAGAGTCCCAGCGTCTTCTCTCCATGTGCATTGCGTGTGGCATTGTCTGACCTCCGACAGTTGATGGCAACCTTCGTCCACGTCTACGAAACAGACTTCAGAGCCTACTGTGCCAGAGAGCCTCCCAGTCTCAGCGCAGGGACACAAATCTTCCAGAGAGTGCACCAGCTGCTCCTAGCCTGCAACACGGTAGGTGGACAAAATGTAGACAGTTTAATAATGTCATGTAGATGTAGATATCTGCAGAGATCCCTAATATACACCTGAGCTGTATCACCTGCAAAATCTGATCGCTCATAAGCCTTCCACATTGAAGCGTGTCGTACTGATGTTTTTCTCTTCTGTTTTGTTTTTCAGGAGTTGGAAATGCTAAATGAGCTATCAGAAGCATCTGAGACCATCACTGACCAAGTGAGCAAAATACAAACACAGCCTCGCTACTGGAGCCGTGGAGAGAAGTGCACATTACGTAAGTGAACATCGTCTCTAACGCACTCTCACATATGCACTTGTTGTATGTAGTGGAGTAGTTACAGGTTTTTCTTGTTTTTTTCTTCCAGCGGACCAATTGGAGGAACTCACCAAGCGATATAGAGACTTCCTTTACCTGCATCATGCTTAGTAATGCATATATACATGTATTAGTAACAACGCTTTCATTTACATAACCACAAACCAAAGATGCCTAACGAATCCCTCTAACCATGATCAGCATTTATGTTGAGCGACTGAGCAAAGAAATGTGGTTATGAGGGGGAAGTCTGATTTGTGGATATGTTGAAACTTTTAAGTGTCACTACAGAGCCAGTGTCTGCTCAGACAGCTGCTGGTGTTTTGCTGACATACAAGTTAACCTTTGACAGCCACCGCAGTAGTCGCTCTGTTGAACACAAGTGCACCCATCTCCCATGATGCTGTGGGCTACCTCAGAGAGGAAATTAACACGGGGCGTTGGAGTCCATTTTCTTGTGACTGGTTGGACTGAGGTGTCTGTCAGGAGTTGAGCTGGTCGCACGTTTTACAGCTCCTATACATTGTGTGCTTTCTACTAATTGCCTTGTAAAAGAGTGTAATGAGCATAGGAAGTGAATTTTGGGTATGTGTCATTTCTCTTACTTACTGATGTCTAATACTGCTTTTGTACTACCAATTGTAGATGTGTTTTATAGACTTAATGTTATTATTTTGTCCAAATTAATAACACTGTAATTTAAGTTGAAGTCATTCTGTTATTTGTTACTTTCAGATAATGCTAAACCAGCCTTATTATTCATGCAGACTGGGTTGTCAGTTCACATCATCAACTTTGTTTTTTGTATTTTAGCATGTTGAAATGATTCAACTGTACTACGTTACTTTGCAAATAAACTGGTTTTGCAACAATTACAACTACACCAGTGGCTTTTGTATATCCACAAGGTAGCAGTCTTAATTATTGTTTATTTGTTCAATTCATAGTACCCCCCTGATGTCATATGCATTTCTTACCAATATAGTGCTTTATCTTATACACAGCTCACTGGCTGCGACTGTCTTCAGATCATAATCACAAGTTTATTCATTAGTCAACTGTTATTTTCCCACCAAGATACAAAATACTAAGAATAGCCTTTACTTAGAAACCCTAATTGTATGTTTACATTTAAAATACTTTGAGATTCAGTTTCCTACTTTTAAAAAATCATCCGTTAAATCAATGTTGAAAATGTTTGATTAAGAATAAGGTAATGGTGGATGAAGTAAACATCCGTATCCCCTCCTACAGCGTTCTTAGAAAATTCAACTCGTTGCAGAAACAGAAAAACCAGGATGATTCATGCAATTGCAAAAAAGTTTTATGCCACAGTTTGAGTAATTACAACAAATACAGGGTATGTTGCTTTATTCACCCACACGAGCAACAGGAGACAACACAGCATTAAAGTTTTGATTTCATATTTAATGACGTTCAACAAGTATGTACACTGTTTTCCAACTTCTAATCCAATAAGTCCAAAGTCCACTAGTGTCAAAAGCATTTTCCACCAGGCCTTCATGACCGGATAGTAGTCCACATTTCCAGTCTTGCTGTCATGTCAGTATGGATCTAGACAGAGCATCTGCTGGTTTGTAAGCCCGCTGGACTTGACACCAAAAGTCCTCCCCATGTCCGGGTCCTGTCCTGAGAGGAGGCTCCTCGGCTAGAAGCCCTTCTTGGCCAGCCACTCCTTCAGCTCCTGGTCATAGTGGCCTTTGACTCGCAGGGTCATGGTCACCTCGTTCACCTGTGTAGGCAGGTCTTTACCCGTCACCTCCTTCAGAAACTGCTTCACGTCTCTCTCCAGAGACCAGATGTCCCCTTCCACCTTCCGTACCAGCGTGGTCTTGCGGGTGCCGTACGACACGTCGGTGTAGACGGGGATGTTGTGCATGCGGGAGCGGCGTATCATGTAGGGTAGAGCCGGCGGTGCCTCCGCCGGAGGGAGCCAGCCGGACGGGGCAGGACCGTCGTGTTTAGGAGGAGTGGGGACCCGTGTGGGCGGGATGAGCCGCTCCACAAACTTGTATTCCTCTGTCGACTCCACTATCGCAGGGCTTTTGTCTTCAAGAGCCGCGCTGCACACCGAGCGAAGCGTGACAGCAGCGGGACCGGCCAAGGTCCGGCTGTGTCGGCCCAAAACCCCCCGCAACGCCCCGCGTAACATTGTGGAGTGGAGGGTGAAGCACGCCGCCATGTTGTCTTACCACAGAGACAGCCGGAAGTAGCCTCTTTGAAACTTCTCCATGTGTTATCCGGTGGAATAGATTTTGGTGCTGCCCCCTTTTGCTCAATATTATACTGCAGTCTATGACGCCGGTTACCTAATGTTTATGCCAAAACGCATACAAAGCCAGGGATCAGTTGTATGTGAATAGTCGTTAAGCTGTCAACACTGTACACCAACACGGGGAGATTTTTTAAAATGATTGAACACAATTATTTTCGTACAAATTCTCTCAAATACAAACAATGCGACACAGCATCATGCGTAATTGACCAGTCGTTTCTTAAACTCAAGAACACACACAAAAAATACATGTGACGCAAAGACTTCACATAAGAGGCCTGAATCAAACAACAAGAAACGGAATATTTCCCCACAAATTTTAGATTTGCCATTCTCTATTTAGGACATTTTTCAATGAAATTACACTGACATTATATTATGAAACACAACGGCCTGAATGCGGCCTCGGTTTTACCTAACATTTCCCCTCAATACACACCACACTCCTTAACGAAGTCTAAAGTTCAAGCTGGAACCTCTTAATTCTATAAAAAATCGAGACAATGCACCTCAAATTTTCTTAATCCGTTTTTTTCAGCTGCTGACCCTTAAAATCCCCTGAATTTCATAACTCAAATTAAGGTCCTCCACATGTGTTAAATTGGAGTCAGGCCGGCAGTCCCAGGACCTCCTGAAACTTTTTGAGGCTCGCCTCGGAGTCTCTGGAAACAATCATCTATGATAACATGACGAAACAACAAATATCTACACAGAGGCAGTGGTTAGTTGGGCCAGGCACGTTTATGCAGCTTTTTATGTGGGCTTTTACATCTACTCCTTGAAAATATTTGGTCCCTTTTTCTTTTATGCATTCATAAAGTGGACTTGCATGCCGCTTAATTAATTAGTTATATAAACCGGTGGCATAAGAGGAAAGTAATTTGTCTCTGTTAATTGGCACAGCAATGCATGGGTTATAGCCAAGCAAATGATGATGTTGATGTTATGATGTTGGATCGCAGCCCGCAAGGTTTGTAGGAGTGAATGCCAAACCTATAACTATACAATCCATTGCTTACCACTATCTATATCTTTGGGGAACAAATAGTGCAGAGACTTTGGCACCTGGCAACCTTTGGCTTTTGCACTATGAAATAGATTGGAATTATAAATCTGTTTTATTATTGATTATCAGAGGGAGCCTATTTTAAACGACATTAGGCACATTGCCACAGGCTTGAGGTAAAATAATCTGCGTAATCTGCGTGACTCTACATTCAAAGGTAGTTGATTAAATTATGCACTGAAATGAGACATACATTTTTCAGTGCGCTGGACCTTTAAGAGGGACTATATAGCCTAGTCTTTAGGGAGAGGGAGGGAAAGAGGGTGGGGTGGTTTTAATGTCCCGGCAGTTCAAGTTTCCCCACAGTCCTGTGCACTCTCTCAACTCACTACTGGGCGAAGCAGAGAGCTCTGCAGGCCGATATCTCATCCCACTTCATCACAGATTATTACACCAGTTTATTAAAGGACAGCGCGTTCAGGATGAACGGGGAGGACGTGGCTCTGCATAAACTGGGCGACGTGGAGGTAAATATTTGATCTCACGCGGGACACCAAGCCGCGGTCCCTTTAAACCATCACATCTTTGCGCGGATTTGTATATTAGGCTGCGATTTTTTTTATTCTCTCCTGGACTCGTCTCTGTTTTATTGTAGCTATTCAATTCCGTTTCAAGGCTATTCTATTCTAGTCTGTCTATTCTATTCATTTCACATCTGCTGTGCTCTGCTCTAGTCATGCTTTGTTCTGTTTTTACTTCATTTCATATTCTAAGCTCTTTAAATTTCATTTTAATTTGAAATCTATTCAATTTGCTATTCTATTCTATTCTATTCTATTCTATTCTATTCTATTCTATTCTATCCTGTGCAGACTGATATAACTCAGGATGACTCCTTGGCTTTTTGCCATAGTTGTCACCTGTGGGTTGGACTGGAAGGAGGCCTGAGGAGAGAAAGAATGCTTTGTGATACTGGGCGTTGCACCAAGGTGTGACGTCTCCTCCACCTGCACAACAGGATTGCTCAAGCCCCTGAGAAAAAAGAGCAATGCCACTGATGTGTGTTGATGTTTGCGTGAGACAGACATGGTGGAGATGTGCTGTGAATGACGGGACACTGTGACCCTCAGCGGTGGTTTTCAAAGTCCTTGAGCTCTCAGGGGACCCTCAGCAAGATGAGGGATAGTTTAATTTTACTATAATTTATTTCACCAGAAACTGTAGTGATGCTAAACCTGTATGAGTGATAATTTCAACATTATGTTTTAATCTCACTGCATTGGCTCTTAATGTCAGTGTTCAAGTATGACATTGGAACAGTTTAGTATAGGGCTTGGCGATATGGCCAAAATTAAATACCACAGTATGACCAAAGTCCTCAATACTGATATAGTGAGGATATTGTAGGGATGACTATTTGTGTTTTCATAAGATATTTGAACACAAGAGATTTTTGATAAACAATCATCGGCAGATAAAGGCAAATAACAGGACAGCTTTTTACTGTGCTGCAGCTTTTAAAATCAGGGGAAGACAACACTTATCTCAGATCACAACGTTCCAATATCCAAATGGTAGATAATAGATAGATAATCCAAATAGTGTGATATGACAGTGTTGATGTAATATTGATATATCACCCAGGCCTAATTTAATATTCAACACAAACCAAAATATAATTTCATGTCAGCGTCCCTGTGATGTAAAATCAGTTCAAAGGGGCAGAGTGTGGCTCAGTGAAACTCAGCTTGGGGGCTCGAAACATGGAGAGAAAATCTCTGGTTTGCTGTAGACTAACACGAGGGTCTTTTCTGCACATGGTGGGCCAGCCTTTACCCACCTTCAGTCACTGCTTTTGATAGGCTACACCACTTTAAACGCTCAAAAATCACCTTTCACTTACAGTATTAACTTCCATTCACTTTTAGTGCACAGGCTTGGATTTGATTCTGGAAACTGATGTGACAAATTGCCTGTGGCTTGCGACTTGAGCCTTTGGTGGTGTAGTTAGTATTTTCTGTGGAGAGAGAGGTTTGTCGGACATGTTGTGTCTTGTCGCCTCTCTCTCTCTTTCTCTCTCGCCCCAGGTGAGTCACCGCCCATCCCTCTGCCACCTCCCCTTCTTCTCCTCTTACAGCCACACCTGAGTACATAGCAACATGATACACAACACCTCTCTGTGTACGGCGACAGTCTGTAGTGACACAAGAACGACTTGTTCCCACTTGTTTGCCTGGACAGCTTTGGCCTGAGGCTGTGGCTTGCAAGAGAAGGAAAGAATAACATTGTTTAATAGGAGAATTTAACAATGATAACAATTTTATCTGTTGAACCCTGACAGGGTGGGGCTGCTCCACACCCATAGTAAACCGAGATTATCCAAAAGTGACTGTGATTTAAGCCTCACAAGCTCGAACCTCTGTTCTCTAACCTGGCAGGCTTCCACGGCCCCATCTGGGAAGGTTTACCGCTCCATCAACATGAATCACTACGCCACCAAGAAAAGTGCAGCTCAGAGCATGCTGGACGTGGCGCTGCTGATGGCCAACTCGTCCCAGCTGAAGACCGTCCTGTACGTGGGGCCTCAGTACCGTTTCTACATCCCCCTCATCGTCTTGTTGTCTCTGTCCATCTCCTTACAAGTTGTAGTCGGGCTGCTGCTCGTCTTTATTGGTGAGTGAAACTGACTTTCATCCCTGACTCATGCATCTTCATTCCTCCTCCTCCTCCATCTCTAATGCACATCAAGTACACAGTTTGAACCCTGTGCACTCCTGGTGTGAATTCTGGAGGTCTCCAAGGTGCAGAGCTATAAAGCATAAAACATAAAGTCCATTAATGCTGATGCAAGGAGAGAAAACAACTCAACAGCTTTGTCTACCAAGTCAAGGACAGTCAGTGTGTTGTGTATCCTCTCATTACGAGAACATAAGATGCTTTGGCTTTTTTTTATCTTTCATATCTGCCCTCCCTGTCCCATCCTGTATGTGTTTTGCTTTCAAAGCTATCAAACGAGGTCAGAGGCATGCATGCACCTCACGGCCTTTAACCTGCACCCATCTCTCATATCCTTATCATTTGTTCTTTAACTAAAATTTAGACTATTTCCTTCCCAAGGGCAAAGTAGGAGTTTCCTTTGATGGACAAAGGGCTCTGCTTTGTCAGCTATTTACAAAGGTCTTTAAGCTACTGAGTACAAACTTTCAATATTTGTGTCTTTCCAGTACTCTTTTCACCCCTTTCTGCCCTTCATTAGCTATTTATGTAATTTTTTTTTCCCACTGGTGTGATTGTCTGTCTGCAGTGAAATATGATCTGAATGACGTGAGGAAACAAGCCAAACTGAACAGGATGAACAACGTAGCGACGGTCTTCGTCTTCTTCACGGTCCTCATCAACATCTTCATCACGGCGCTCGGCTTCGAGGGGCAGACACTCAGGTGGGCCATGTTATACACTCTTGTGTATTTGAGCTTGAGTGAGTTATATAGGCTCATAGAAAGATAGTAAGACTCTTTGACCCCCCCAACCAAACACACACAAGAGGCCACACTGTTACTGTTGTAAAAGCTGACTTGTCATGTCCTTCCTGTGTTCCTTCGCAGATCATCGGTGCTTCCTGACATGTCAGTACCAGAGGCACAGTCTTTCCCGATAGCGATTGACCAGAACCTCACTGGAAGCATCTAGACCAGCCATTCCACCAAAATAAGACATTTTCCTTTCTTCCTCAGGACACAGATCCTTGACGTCTTAATGGTTTTGGGGCAGTAGCCTCTTGTGGATGTTTGACAGCTATCTTTATAACTTCCATATAAGCCACAGTTGAAATTATGGCTTAGAGGAACAAATGTACACGAGCTAGAAGTGCATTTCCAGCCCCGTATGGATTTAATGGATGTCACATTGTCTTGCTGAGAGACTTGGGAAACCAAGCCCAGACCTCATCCTAAAAAAAGACGACTATCAGCTGCAATCAGCCCATAGCTGGCCAGGGATGAAGCCTTCATCCAAGAACCACTAAGTGAAACCTCAACCTCTGAGTGAACAAAGACTACACAACCTCAATTCTGGATCACAGTCCCAACGAGAAAACCTCGATTCAACCCAAGTTTCTAAAATCAGCGAAGTCTTGACTGCAACATTCACAAACCCAGACTCATGTTGTATTTATCTGCCTAGAGAGCTGCTGTTCTCATCTCTCAACTCTGAACCTTTACTGCTGACCTCTGACCTCTTACAGTTTGTGCTATGTAACCTCACTCTAACCTGCAGAGTTAAAGTCACTCTGGCAGTGATGGTAGCCTTCGAGCTAATTTGTTACCAAATGCAAAGAAGTTGCACATTTTATATATGTATTCAGAACACTTATTTTTTTATCCTGTAAAAATATAAATACAAACGGATCCTGATGATGCTAAAATGTTTGGTTGACGGAAGTAAGTCCTTTCATAGTTTTTTTAAATAAACAAATAAATTTATTCACTGAATGAATTACAAGTGTGCGTCAGTGGAGAAGTTGACTTACTTATATCTTCTATTGTCTGTCCATGTTTAACTCTTCCTTTCTCATATCTATACTCATTTTCTCTTCTTTCATGTCCTGATTCAAGATTTCTTTCCACTGTCATTTCCTACACAGTTTGAATCTATTGGCCCTTGATGACATTATTATTAAGCTTCAGTAGTAGAAAAAGGACAATAGTTTTCATCAATCCATTTATTAACATTTGCCATAAAGAAAAAGAAAACATCTTTGGCTTTCTCAGGACATGATGTAGGAGACACGCCACGGTTTATGAAGGAGACGCAATTAATGCTACATTATATCATCCTGTGCATCCCACAGATCAAAACAAATCATCTCTACCGGACAAAAGCTGCACAAAAGCAACAAAACACAAGCCTTCAGCACACATACAGATCATAGTGCAACAGTTCACGCAAGCAAGCAAAGACTTTTATCAAAATCTTACGGAATGTGGCATTTCTGAGTCCACAGTAGTGTGTATTGACATGAGGAGAAAAACAGTAAAGAAAAAAAAAACATTAATCTTCATTAATAAATGAACTGAATCATGTTAAAAAAAAAAACCTGGCATCCTAAAAAAAAATCTGATCCATCCATCATAGGAGATGTCCGAAGGGATTTTCTGGATTGCTCTCCATGCAGCAGTACACATAGTAGAGGAAAGCTGCGACCAGGGCCAGCAGCAGCAGCCGGATCAGCAGTGACTTGCAGCCTCCAGACTTTTTGATTGGCTGTCTGGACTGTACTGTGGTGTGATTGGCTGCCCTGGTGCTCTGGATGGGGGGCCTAGAGGAGAAGACGAGCGAGAAAATCAGCTCATCATTTTACTGGCACACACATGTAGTACAATATCTTTGGTCTAGTGCTGAAGTCTGTTTCAGTTTATGTCTGATTACTGACTACTTGATTGTGACAGACTCCTTTAGCTTAGATAGCAAGCTGCTGGTTTAAAAAAATCAAATCAATCTTATTTTTTTGAACAGGTAAGTCCAAGGATATGTATAGATTTCAGATACTACAGATGCTAAAGTGAATAATCTGGTTTCTTTGGTGCATGTGAATGTAGTGTATGAGAGTAAATATAATTTAAAATTGAAGACTATTTAATGATTTTTAAGACCTAATATTTACTGAATTTAATTTTCAAGACCTTTCAAGGACCTGTACACCCCCTGCTTCATGAACACACACACCCAGGCATCACTTTGTTTGAAGACTCACTCTGTGTCTTGCTCCAGTTCCTCTTCTTCAGCTGGCTCAGTGATTACCCTTCGTTTCAACCTGGATGGAGGAATAACTTGTGCTTAGTTTACTGCTTTCACTCACTTCATTTGCCAGTCTAGCAGAAGTGTAGGTGAAGGAACACATATATAGCAGAAACACCAACTCTTATGCTGCCTTCAAGTCCCGTTCAAAGTGTTGTAACTACGAGGCGAGTGCATGTGAATGACCCAAATATGTGGTAAATGCGAGTGGGAAGTCAGAAATTTCTATGAGATGCAAGCTGTGGACATGATGAGAGCATGAGAGGCATGCGACTAATTGATGGCAACAGTGAATAATTACATGCAGATGTGCGAGCACATTTATTCAAATACTGTGCATAAGTGCATATTTGATGTACTGGTACATGAGTATTTCCATTTTCTGAAAGCTTTAAAGCTTTAAATAAGCTTTTGCATGCAAATTATAAAAATGTGGCATTAGAATGGAGTAGTTAGAGCTGCAAGCATTAAAATACTTCTTTCATATTAATGGCATCATTTTTCATAATGGCAAGTTTTACTTTGCATACTCATGTACATTTTATTGCTAATACTTAAGTAAAACTGTGAATGCAGGACTTTTTTTTTTCATAACAGTATTGTTACTTTTATGTAGATTAAGCAATGGATTTGAGTACCGTTTTCATCATTGTCTATAAGTTATTCCTTAACAACCCATGTAAATAACTTGACTCATTGCATGTTTCTATTGTTATGCTGTAGCATTTGATTGTTATGCATTTTTACTTACAAGCTTCATAGATTAAGTAAAATGCAAATTGAATGACTTGAATTTTCTGCTCTTGATGCTGTTACTCCAGCACAAAGTAGCTTTGTGTCTCATGTTTCCTCAAGGAAAACCTCAAACCACCTCCTGTTTTGATGATGTCCCGCCAAAAGGCCTGGCATGCGCAACGTCACATCTCTCACACCGAATTTCTAGAAGTACTTGAGGGCAGCACTACTTTGGGCAGAAACACTAATCAGCCAAAATATTGTACAACAGTACACCATTATGTACTTGGTACATTATCATCAACCTGCACTACTACTACTACTGTACTTGCATCAACACACATTAGAACTAATGTGTGTGTGTGTGTGTGTGTGTGTGTGTTAAAGCTGTACTCACACGTCACTATAAGCTTCATTCCTAACCTGTGGAGATGAAAGCAGGCAGACCTGTGAGGTTATTTACACAGTTACAGATAAAGAGAAGGTAAACAGACGTACAGGAGGACTCACCGGACTGTGGTACGTGACGTAGGTGATCTCCTCCTCTGCAATGGAAGAAAACCCCACAGATATCAACATTAACCCTAAGGAACACCGGTCCTGTTTAATGAAATAGATTTTATTCTCTCTCTCTCTCTCTCTCTCCCTTCCTCTATTCAACACTCAGAGTGAACACTAGATGGCAGGATCGACTATGAGAGTGCCTGGTCAGGAAATCCATGCCTCTCAGTCATAAAGCCGATGTTTAATTGTTTGATTTACAGTCATGTTGTGCAACATCAACTCCTCCATTGTTTGTCATGTTTAGTGGTGGAGAGCAGGCGGGGCAGGTTTCATAATCCTGCAGTATGCATGGCAAGACGAGCATGTGGTGGCTTTCAGTGTCAGGGTACATTCACTTTCAATTCAGCATCAAACCCAGGCATCATACACTTTCATGGTCACTAATGGATATCTTCTGCTTCCTCACAGAGTCTTTCACATTCATTTCTTAGTAGGAGGGACACAGAGTGGCAAATTCCTGAACTCGGTGAACTGAAAGTGACTTGATCCAAGCCTCAGAAATCTATTCTTTGTTATTCCAGGCCGACACTTCTCCCTTACTAAAAACACATTCTAGTATTCACTCTTTATAAGTGAAAAGAAATAATAAAGTCGTCCATTTACGGTGTCTTGGCAAATAAAACGCTAGGACTTGAACAAATGCAGTTCAGCAATTAGTCCAACAGGGCATAAGCGATGCATTAAAGCTCTAAAATATTTGTGGTTGATTAGTCAGTAGCTGTAATGACCAAGTAATTATTCTCCTTGTCAAATCTGATATCTCTATTATGAGCATTATTGGGCATGGGAATGGTGATCATTGTCTCAGCTGAAGCTAAATTTAGTTTTAAGGAAGTAATTTTAGTCTAAATTAATGTCTTTACTATATTATGATGGAATGATATAACATAGCAGCGACTCAGCTTACACCCATCTCATGAATGTTTTCTATTTGCTGTTTTAAACACGTGGTGCTGTGTAGCTTTTTCCTGAAAAAACAAACAAAAAAAAAAACCAAATCCTCACAGGAAACGAGGCATTTTATGTTTTGCTTTGTTTGGAGGAACAAAAGAATAACTGGACATCACTGACTGCTTAGTGCCACAAAGAACTCAGCTGCAGTGTTGCAGATTACGACTTTACTAGCTTTAACATTACTGTGCATTCACTATTTTCAAAGACAAGACATTTTTAAGTTCAGGCTAAATTTGGAAGAAAAAAAAAAGTTTGAAAATGGCTGAGAATAATGGCTGTCATATAACACATAATTCCCTCAAACAAAAAAATGAAACGACTGGACCCCTCTGACAGTGGACTAAGCCATCAGCTGCTGTCCTACCTTCCTCTCTGTAGTAGGTCTTGTCAGATGAGGGCTTCACCACAGCTTCATCCATGGCCTCCTTCAGCTTCTTCTCATACAGCTTCCGAGTTGAGCCTACACACACACACACACACACACACACACACAAACACACATCAGCGCTTGTTACTCCAACACCCTTAGAATCGGCTATGACAATCCCAGTAACAACTCCAGACAGCATATGTGTGTGTGTGTGCGCATTGCATTGCACATACCGACTATAGGTCCATGTTTGATGCCGTACTCAGAGAGCAACTCGATGATCTCGTTGTCACTTTTGTCACTGAGGGACATCTGAAAAAGAGGAGGACACACAGATGGGTGCACCACCACAGCAAGGAAATTACCACCACCACTGTGGATACTGTGAAATTGAAATTTGCATTGGAATTTAGTCTGTCATGTAAAACTAAAACAGGCCTAAGTGCAGTCAAAATGTGTAGGACAAAGCTAAAACTGTCCACTCAAGCTGCAAAAATGAAAAAGAAATCACTGTAGATAATAGATAGATAGATAGATAGATAGATAGATAGATAGATAGATAGATAGATAGATAGAGAGTGAGTTGCCTAAGTAGGAGAGCAGCAGCGTGCAGAGGGAGGGAAGGGAGGAGACTCACACAAGTATGCTGCCCGCCTGGATATACAGGCTGCCATAACCCACAAGGAAAACTTCATAAAAGCTGCTCTCAATCAAACTTCTCCATTAACTCGGTGACACACACACACTGCAGACTCAGCAGTTGCTGAGCGCAAAAACAGAAGTTTATATCGGCTGAAGTCAGCAAGTAAGTAAAAAAGCAAGTAAACCCTCCTACTGGAATGGTAGCAGTTAAACTGGCATGGCGATACTGAGCGCCTTCTTGGTCAAATGAGTTTCGCCCTCGGCAGTTCAAAAAATGCGTCTTAGCGACCCATTTTTATCACGCAGAAAGTTCCTCACGGTGAGAGTAACAATGCTGGGCCGAGGTGAAAGGACTTCGCTTACCTTTGACAGGAAACGAGGAGAGTGTGCGGAGCTGGAAGGGAGTGCGGGGCGAGGCTGTGGTTGTGTACACAGCAGCAGCAGCAGCAGTGTGGAGTGGAGTGGAGTGGGCGTGGCGGCTGGCAACATCTGGATGACGTCGCGTGACACACCTTGGCTTCCAACCCGCCAAAATAAAACTTCACACTACTACCACCACTGCCAGTGAGACTTACCTAACGAGACTTACCACGGAAACTTTCACTTGTCCTATCAAATTACTTCCCCTATAATATTCCTATAATAACCTGAAATATTCCCCTAAGGACTGACAGTGTGGCCATGACACCCAGCAGTGAGCCTGCCGAGGCCTCACTGTGAATCATGTTATGTTATATCTATAAATATGGCAATTCCTATAGAGACCTATGGTGTCTGTGGTAGCCTTTGGTGACTTTACATTACTTTATGATCTTTATTGTAAAACTCCTACTGGACACAAAATCAGTTTTTTCTTATAGTGTCCCAAAACCCATTATAGGATTATTGTATATTATACTCTTCTGTAGTAGTATTTTGAGTATGATCACCATAGAGCAAATTAATTACAATTAATTTAAATCAGTAAAGTAGGTCTGTTTTTATTTAATGCTCAGCATGTACAGGATGTAAAACATTGTTCCCGAGTTATTATGCAAGTCTTTCCATGAGGGTTTTCTCTCGTGCAGCGGCCTCTGGAGGTAGTGTGATGTGTGTGTGTGTGTGTGTGTGTTTGTGTGTGTGTTGGGGGG
>OMLB01035399.1:0-10774 GCA_900302555.1 Myripristis jacobus | reverse complement strand
CAGGCCAAATAAGGACATGCACTTCTTTGCAGTTTTCCAGGAAGGGCGTTGGCTGCGGTCTGGATTCTGTGGGCTCCACATTTTCCACTCAATGTAAAGATGTGTAGGGATAAACTACCATTTCTTCCATGCCAATTATATATGCACTGATGTGTGCTCTCTATTAAAGACACTAGTGAGAACAGCAGCTTGAGAGCAATCTGTTACTGACAGCTGCATTAATGCATTCTCTACAAAAACCTACCTAACAGGTTTATTAATTGTATAATTAAATTGTGTAATATGTAAAGTACTACCAGGAGAAAAAAAATACAGTCAAGTGTGACAAGGTTCCCATAAACTCAGCACAGAACACCACAGACAAACTTAGTCTCTGTGAATATTCCCACATTTTTACCAGTAGGATAGTGGCACTTTTTTCTAACTTGTGTTGCACGATTAAATGTTCTTTAAATGTGAATTAGACAAAGCTTAAAAATGTTCTAGACACTTTGTTCTGGTGCAAGTTTGAGACAAAAAAAAATACACAGCCATTAGACTGACAGAAAAATACTTAAGACAACTTTATTGTGTATCAAAATACTGTAAGTCTTACAAACACTTTTAAAGCCTTTTTATTATTATTTATTTAAGACAAGATTCATTTTTTCGCTCTGAAATACTGAGTACACACAAAGCCAAAGAGCTGGAAGGATGAAGGGAGGGGTGGGTGGATGGAGGGGCAAATTACAGACATTTAGCAGAAAAACAAAGCAACATTTGTTCTCAATTGTTTTGTTTTGTTTTTTTTTGGTCATTGTGTTTAAGGACGTGACAGTTCACAATATCATCTTCAGCCCTTCTGTCCAGCACAACTCTACAAAGTTCCCTTTTTGAACCAGTTAATTTATATGCAACATCTCCATATTCAAAGTGGACCACCACAACAACACATATCTTAAGTTTCAGCTTAATTGATGTTATTCTGAGTCAGAGGCTTTCTGTATCTGAAGAATGAGCTTTAGGACCTAATGAACATGCACAGTGCATGTTTGGATCACGCGTAAACCACACAGGCAGCCTAAGCATCGCTGAGAGAGCGTGTGTGAGAAAAACCAGGAGTGTCCTCGGCCTGTACTACATTTTTCTCCTGTCACTAGCCTCTCGATTCACGTTACCACACCTCTAGTCCTTTGCAATCATCACGCTAATCCATATTACGGTTTGAAGAACAGCAGTGCCTAAAACTGGATCACACTAGCAGCAGGTAAAACAACTAGGTTAGTTAAAGAGCATCATGAACAACACACACTGGGCCAGCACTGAGCATTTACTGGGTTTCAACACTGCAAAACTACCCTTGTATAAATAGCAGATAAGCCTAATCAAACATAGGACTAATATCAAAGTGTATCATAATGCGTGTGAGGCATGCATAAAAGTACTTTTACACACTGTACACGCATAAAGGACTAAGTAAGGGAGGTATCAGAGTCTTGGATACATCGTGTCATCTTTCTGACGCTCTTTGGTTGAAGTCCTATGATTGTAAAATTGCTTGTATCCACTATATATAAGGATAGCCATTGAGTGTAACCCTCCATCCCATGCTAGGCTCGGCCGGGCCGATATCAACGCTGCTACTCTAAGCTAAGCTATCCTAACTCTACAAATTCTAACTCTACAGACGAAAACTACAGGCCAACCAGCCACCAATGTCCACTAGTGTCCACGATTGAACATGTAAAAAGCCTAAGGCACAATTCACTGCTAGTTTACAGTAATAAAAAGGTGCATGTTTCCCCTCTCTAAATCTGCTTGAGGACGTGACGAGGGGAGGGATGGAAAGAGAAATGGAGTGACTGAGGAAGAGAGGAGTATTCAGTGTCTATGCATTCGTCTTTGGGAGATTTTGGATTTAAAATAAGACTGGCTGGCTACAGTGAAGTGTGAAGGTGTTGGTTTTAAAAATTCAGATATCTGCAAAACTAGGAAATCTGGCTGAAGGTAAACACTGACAGAGTTTGTTTTCTAGTTGGTTAACGGCGATAAAATAAGGAGTAAAAAGCCAGAGATCTTATTGGTTTGATTTTTACCATGAAAGGGACTGGATTTGTAAACAATGATAAGATTCTAGACAGAATTTCAGTTGTTTAACAGTGGTATCGTAAGTTTCTTGTTCTGATTTGCGGCACTGGATTTTAGACAGTGATGTGGTAGGGGCTGCCAGGGATGTGTTCGTCCCCCCACTTGACCACCAGGATGTACTCTCCCTTCTCTTTGAGCTGGTAGCTGACGTTGTATATGCGGTTGCCCAAGTGTTTCACGAGGATCTCCTCACAGGGCACCTTGGGACCATCCACGCCAACCAGAAGCATGTTACGTCCTGTGGGAGGAGACAGAATAAAGGTTAAAAACAAACATCCACACATTAAAAAGGAGTATTGGTGGCATTTAAAAACAAATATACCACTGTCAAATTAATGGCAATACCCTGGTGTAAATGCCATAAACAAATGAGACCATGGCTGAGGCGACTGCATGTCTTTATCTGGGAATAGTGGTCTCAGTTTTTTTCCCCTGAGAATTAAAAACACCTTTCCCCAAAAGGCATCACTTCCTAACATGTATTCTTAAACCTGTTATTTCCATTGGCCTTTCCTGTGTTCAAATCTGCCACTGTGAGAAAGTTTGTCTACACCTAGAACCTTTTTATAGAAACTGAGAAACAGACACATCTAGACCAGTGTTTCATCTGGAAATATTTCTTGTTAGAGGTGGAGAAGGTCAAACCACACGTTCCCTAGAACCATGACCAAGCATACCTGCTTTGCTGCAGTCGACGCTGAAGCTGTTCTTCTGTCCGATGAAGCCCTTGGTCAAGCCCAGGCCCTTGGCTGTGACCTTGCTGGCGTCTGACTGGGCGGGAGCGCCCTGCTGAGAGCAGCTGATGGCGCGAGTCACAGGATCAACCATCACAGAAGAGGTTTCATGCAGACTGTGGCTGGACACCAACTTGGAACCTGGAGGAGGAGAGGGAGGCAGACAAAATATAAGAGGGTGAGAGCATGTGAGGGAGAACAGAAAACAGTATTGTTGTAGCCATATTTAACTTTGTGCAATGGCAGAAGAGCTCAAGTCATCTCCCTTAACGTTGAGCTTGGCAATGTATGCCATTTGTATCTGTGTATTGATACATGCATGTGGAGATACACTCCATGAGTGTCCTGAAGGTCTATTTCCGCTCACCAGTGATCTTGGCCTTGAAAGGACTTCCAACAATGTGGTAAGGTCCACCATATTTGATGGAGATGAGATAGTTTCCAGGGGCCATTGGGGTGTATGTGACCCTGTAGCCCTCAGTGCACTCCACACAGTCCATCTTCACCTTAGAGGGCCCGTCAATGGTCACAGCCAAGGCCCCGGCTCCTGCATTGCTGGTGTTCACCACAAATTCACAGGCAGTTCCTAACAAGTAAGAAAGCAGCAGAGAGGTGAGACCAAGGGGATGGAAAGTGAGGGAGAAGGACTGAGACAAAGACACGAAGGAGTGTATGTCATGTGCAGTGTTTGTAAGAAGACCTGAACGCAGAGCAGAGGCAGGCTGCGTGGTGAAGATGACTTAAACACACAAGAGCTGCCAAAAACAGGCTTGAGCTTCACAAGGACAAGTGTAAGACACGACAAAAGTAGACATTACTGGGAGGGGGAAAGAGAGAAGCACAGACTGGCTAAAACAAAACTAAAAATGCTCCTTTTCCATTCCACTTTTAGCTTGATTTCAGCTAATAGGAACTGCAGAAGAAAGGAAGTGTGTTACCTGTGGTGCCTCCCTCCAGGCCTGGTCCATAGGCTGACACCATCCCAGGATCCCCAGCCTGGCCCGTCTCTCCAACGCGAATCTTAAACGGACTGCCAGGGATGTGGCTGCCATTGAACTTCACATCAATCAGATAGAGACCATTTTCTCTGGGAATAAACCGTACTGCGTACTTATCTAGAGGAACGGAGAGGAGGGGAAAGGTAAGGCGATGGAGGGGCATTCTGATGTTCTGCAAACATCATCCCAGCAACGTCCCATCAATTCTGCATTTTCATTTATCTCCACGTGAAAATGTTCACAGCTTTGCACCCCTGGATTCATCAACGCATCCCAAGCGAGGATGTCTTCTCTGTGGTTACCTTGGTCGATCTCAGTGACGCAGCATTCCTCCAAGGCTCCAGAGGGGCTGTGGACCTTGGCGTCGATAACACCCTTTGCGCCGTTCAAGCTGACGGCAAACGACGCCGGCTGGTTCACCTTCAAGCCCGACTCCTGCTCAACAACACACACTCACACGCTCAACACTATAGCACTAAACACCATTATTCACTACTAGCCAAGGTCACCCCTGGGTTCTCCATTACACAAGAGAATCTCCTTCATACTGCCATAGGAACCCAAATATCATACTCAGACAACTTTGGGATCTATGCTCATGTACCCCTTACCTGGAGGTCGCTAACAGGGCTAAAGAGGAGGGCTGCACAGTGAAGCGTAGGAAAAGCAGTTTTTGTGGAGGTTTAAGACAGGAAAGGTCGGTGAAAGGAAGAGAAACACCTTTGAGGGGGAGTTAGTGTGAGTTTAATGATGTATTTGAACATGTGAATGTGGATTAGCACATTTTTTTTGTATGTGTGACAGAGAGTGTGCATGCATGTGTGATTGCTTGTGTCTTCATGTGTGAGAGTCAGTATAATGTGTTCTCATTTGAGTTGAGACAGAGACAGAGAAGGACACAGCCCATGTGAGACCTCTTTAACCCTTTAGCGCCCGCTATCAGTCTTAGAGGTGGGAGGCTGTTGGGAGCCTTTAGAATGAGGCACGAGAAACACACACAGTCCTCTCGTATCCCAGAAGCCTTTGCACCGCCCAACAATACAGCAGCAGCAGCTCATCCTACACCTATACGTCTGACTTCTTTATCATAACCATCCCTGAACATCCTGTATTTTGTAGTTTATACATCCCAAAACCCTCACTGTAGGATTTTGCTGTAGGCCTATTTTAAAATACAGGTGGTACTAATGAGATTAATTAAGTTTCTGGTCAATGTAAGTGTACCAGAGCCTTTTCTGTGAGCCTGCCAGCATGAACAACACCAAGACGCTGGCTCTGTTAGACCCAAGTGGAACAGAACCTTAATTAATGTCATTAATAACATCTTTGTTTACCCTGTAACTCACATGAAAAAGGTCTATTTTTCCAGCATAGTACAAATGAAGTTATCTGATTGAAATGTATGGTAATGCCTTCTGTCTTCGCTACCAAATATACCAAAGTATCAGTGTCATTTTACATCTGCCTTCAGAATTGTTTGTCTGTCTCTCTACGTAGTAAAGCTGTTGTTGTTGGCCTAATTTAATCTGGTATATTCTAGTAATAACTTCCACCACTGGCTGCAGCTGCTGCATTGTGGGTAGTGTAGCATGGCCTGGCGTGTGTGCACACGGATGTGTGTGTGTCTCAGAGCCTCACCTGAAGACTGGCAACAGTGAGGCGTCGAGCATCGTCTGATGGCGACGCAACGGGGACGACGAAGGGGCTGTCGGGGATGTGCTCGTCGTTGAAACGAATCGACACCTCGTAGTCTCCTACAGGGGAATGGGCATAATGTCAACAAGTCACTGAAACACACACACACACATACACACAGTACAGTTTCCTACAGTTAAAGACACAAAATAATATGCAGAGAGCCTTGATGCAACATTCAAGATGAAACTGACAGTGGAAGTACACACCACTCACATAAGCTGCAATAAAGAAAAGGACAAGAACAGAACTGAACAAATAGAAATTATGTCATTTTTATGTCTGGCACAGATTGAGATATTAATTTTATTCTCATCCGTCCCCAACTCCCTTTCTCTTCTCTCACCAGGCTCCTGTACGATGTAGGACACTCCACTGGAGCCGTCCTTGCGGTCCTCGAAGGCAATTTCAGCCTTGCTTGGCCCCTCCACAGCAATACTGAGGCCTCCAGCTCCAGCCTCCCTTGTCCAGATACTGAATTCAGCTACACAGGACACAGGGGCCAACACAGATTTAGGCGTTTACACATGCAATTCACAACAGGTCAAATGGACAAATCACGCAGACTAACACCAACCTGGTACTCCAGCCTCAGCTCTCTCCAGGCCGGGCCCTCCAGCACGGACTTTATGTGCCCCTCCCTCTCCCAGGGGGCCCACAGTAAACTGGAAGGGGCTGCCAGGCACGTGCATGCCGTTGTACTTCACACACACTGTGTGTACACCCGTCTCAGTGGGGACGAAACGGATGCAGTAGGTGTTGTTCTCTCCCTCCATAATGTCAGCTTTGTGGATCTGGCCAGACGGGCTGGTCACCTGGGCTGTCATGTCTGCTATGCTGATCTCTGAGGAGGGGGACAGACGGGGGACAGATACACTTGAGATATGCAGCTACACACATGCAGCTCTGTCTGGAGGCCGCCACCAATCCAAACATGCAGGAAATGCACAAAGGCAGCAGTCACAGAAACCAGAGCATTTCACACAATATTCTGACACTGGAAAACTAATTTCTATGGCAATTCACAGAAACTGTATTATGAAGTGCAGTTTGACTTCTGACATGTGCAAGGATGGGTTGACTCCACTGTCACTACTTCCTGTTGCAGTCACCTGGGATTTTGAGGCTGAGGTCACACTGGCTGCCGACATTGGCGACCGACGCTGCCCTCCTCTTCCTGGTTATGCTCTCCTTCATCCTGCCCTCGCCTGTTACCTTCACTGTGAACGCACTCCCTACACACACACAAACACAAACACACACACACACACGGAATAGTATTCTTTAGAGGACGACTTATATTGTTATTGTGGAGATAAAGAGCCTCATATCTGATCGCTGGTCTGATATGATGATCATGATAGAGCAATTTGACAGAGCTTCATAAAAACATAGAAAAGCAGCTATTGCCACATGTTTTAGGGTTTTAGCTTACTGATGGCTTTTCTAGTTTCATCTGGACTTTAGAAAAAGACAAAGTTTCCAAACATCCATGCAAATTATTCAGGTGCAAGACAAAAAAAATGTTGAATGCAGGGTAGAAAGGAGTGAGGTCTGCACACTGTGAACTGAGGCCATGTTTTGATCTGTAAGATATTCCTCTCATCTTTTGATCTCAGACCAAAATGTTGCCTCAAAAAACTTCACAAGAACCACTGAAAGATATGAGCAGCCTTGATCTGCTCTGTAGGAACTGGTGCATTATTTTAGGAAATACCTGGCACGTGTTGGTCAGCGAACTTGATGTTGATGATGTAATTTCCTGGTTCAGTGGGGCAGTATGTGACCTTGCAGGTACCGTCCTCCTGGTCCTCAGTGTTGATGTCCACTTTACTGGGGCCCTCGATGGACAGACTCAGGCCGCCGTAGCCTACGAGGACAGAAACATGCCACAGAGGTAATAAATACCCACAATCTCACACATTTCCACATGTATTTGTCTGTAACCCTCATTTGGTTGGTCATTCATTGTCTCGACACACACCTGCATCCCGAGTGTCGATGATGAACTCGGCGGGCTCGAAGGTCCTGGCCTCGCTCAGGCCCTGGCCGCTCACACGCACACGGCTGGCATCACCTATCTCTGATTGGTTGATCATCACGGTGATAGGGCTGCTGGGAATATGCCGGCCGTTCTTCTTGATGTTCACCAGGTGCTCTCCGATCTCCTTGGGAACGAAGGAGATACCTGTGATGGACACAAACACACGATAGAGAGAGGCTTAGAAAACACACAACGCCATGTTTAAAAACCCGACTACTGACGAGACTCATCTTCGACAATGTAAAGATCAGCTGATTTGTTAACTGTGGTGCAGGTGAGCACTCACCAACGTGTCCGTTACGCAGCATCTTCAGCAGGCAGGGCTCCTCGCGGCCCGACGGCGTGGTCAGGGAGGCGGTCAGCTGGCTGAGGTCCAGCTCTCCGATGTCCAGTGGGATATCAGCGGCTGATCCCACCTTCAGATGGGACATCCTCATAGAGTCATCACCTGGAAAACACAGCAGTGACATAAAGATGAGGTGAGGGGGCGCAAGGACAACAAAAATTCAGACAGAAGAAGACGGACAGCACATCTATTGTTTTTTTTGTGTGTAGATTGATTCGCTGAGAGTGCTGTTTGTTTTAGGGGTGCTGCTCTTTATGAAAGAAATTCCAAAGGCACTTTTAAAATAAAAAAACCAATCAAATGAAAGGAACATTTACTGAAACTCAACGTTCACATGTATCTCTAAATTCAGCGTGGAGAAGTGAATGAATTAGCATCATTTTCAAATGGATTTGACTTGATTTGATATTTGCATTGTATGGTTGTAAATGTGTGTGTATGTTACCAGTAATCCTTGCAGAGAAGGGGCTGCCGGGGATGTGCTTGTCATTGTATTTGACCAGGATGCTGTAGTCTCCGGGCAGGACAGGCAGGTAGGACACGGTGCAGGTCCCATCCTGGTTGTCCACACAGCTGATGTCCGCCTTGGACGGGCCCTCAATGGCCAGGGACAGACCGCCTGCAGGGACGCGATATGAACACACCGGTCAGAGCGGGACGGGAAGGTGCGAGGGTGTACATCCATGTTTTGCGCTTCTATGTCTTTGCCTTTCGTCACCAATTTCATCAACTGATTTTTTGATGACCTGCCTATTACTGTGCTCCTTACCCTCTCCAGCATCTTTAGTGTTAACAGTGAAGACAGCAGGCTTGTTGACAGTCCCGTGGATGAGGCCAGGGCCATAGGCACTGACATTACCACTGTTCATATAATCCACGTAGAACTGCAGTGGACTGCCTGTAAACGACAAGAGGGATAAAGAGAGAAACGGACAATACCAGGGTCAGTTTTTGTTTTCATTGTTTCTCTTTTCCTGTCCCAAATGCTGACTGAGGCACAACTCAGACTGTTATAAATCATAGCAGTCAATGCACAAAAGCGTACGCTTCCCCTATTATTTCAATAAACCTTCAGAGTTAAATCCTACCAGGGATGTGGATGCCGTCATATTTGATGTCCATCTCGTGCAGACCAGCCTCGGTGGGGGCGTACTTGACGGTAACAGTGCCATCCTTGTTGTCTGTGATATCAGGCTTGGCCACTTTGCCTGATGGCATACGGACGTCACCTGCAGGGAAGGTGAATGGTATGTCACCTCTGAAGACTGAATCACATCTGTTTTTGTTCATAAATGCACATATTTAAATGTGTGTGTGTGTGTGTGTGTGTGTACCTGTGATCTCTCCTTTCTGGATGGTGAAGGGGATGACCAGGTCAAACGGTCTCAGCCCTGCCACATCCAGACCATTCATGCCCATTGGTCTGTCTGTCGCCTAGGAGACAGAGGCCAGAGGTCAGACACACTACCTGGGGAAGGCTGTGCTGATGACGGGTGTGATTAAACATTATCATATAAAACATTAGCATGTTTTATTCTAATTATAACTATTCTATTGTAAGCATTTGAAGTGATGATATAGGTGGGGCAGAAACATGAAGGATGAGGGATGATGAGCAGAGAATGTGTCAACAACAACAAGCAGCACTGACAATATGTCAACAACAGGATACAGAACAGATGCGATGAACACAATGCTGCACAACGGGAGGAGAAAAAAGGCTCCAAACACCAACAAAAGATGCAATGAGACAATCATGAGATGAGATGATTGACAATGAAGATGGCGATGATTATGATCATGATGATGATGACACCGACACACACTGCGAGAGAGAATGACTTGAGGACAAAAACACACACGTGGTTGAGAGGCAGGGGGGCGGGGAAAACACAAACTCAACAAACCCAAGGCGGCCATTTTGCAAAATGTGGAGCACCCAGTGTGCCAACATTGATGAGTCTCAAAATGGCTGTTTTGCCTTCCTAAGAAAGTGGTTTGAGGTTGCATGGAGCATCACTGCCCAGTAAGGCTGCACAACAAAATTAGATTTTTTCCCATAAAGTGTTTGATTTTCCATATTGTTAGGGGTCGCAGAGGTACAGATTTACATTTTTGAATGCTAAAAAGACATTTACAGCAACAGATTTTTATGCTCAACGTTGTGCAGCCCTATTGTGCTGTCCATGTCCCATCCAGTGTTTGAGATGAAGGGAATGGGATGAGAGAAATGGAGACAAAACCCTCTCAGAGATGAAACACCTGCAATGAGAGACAGCAGCCAGGGAGACCAGACACTGGATGCAGGGTGATGATGAGAGAATATGAGATGAGAGGAGAGAAAACTGATAACCTGAGCCATGAAGGTGGTGAAATTGTGTTTTGAAATGGATGAAGAAGAAGAAGAAAAAAGAGAAAGTAAGACCTAGAGATGATGAGCACAATGGCGCTCATGCTGAGAGAGGGATGAGGGAGGTGAGGGAGGGTGGAGGCAGAGGTTTAGGTACCCAGGGTTGTTGAGAGTAGTACTGGGGCATTTGGCTCTGCTGCATGAGCTGGTCTGAGGGAGCTCCTTCCAGCGCCTGAGAGGAGGAGGGAGGGATGGATGGATGGATGGGAGGAACAGGGGAAGGTATGGAGAGGTGGAGGTGTAGGGGGGGCGAGGTGGTGAAGTAGACAGAGAGGGTGAAAGAGATCGGGGATTGGAGGGGAATAAGATGGTAGTTAGTCATTTTTAAACGTCTGGTGTAACCAGGACCCAGTCAGGAAGCTGCTGTAGAGAGAAACAAAAAGGTGATGACTTGCTCACATGCATGCACACACAGAGGAA
>OMLB01035398.1:15816-32784 GCA_900302555.1 Myripristis jacobus | reverse complement strand
CCTTAAAGGCCTCATGGTGTACACTTTTCCAGGGTTTTATTTTAATTGCTGATATCCCTAGCATGATGTATTTGTGGTTTTGAGTACCTGTGGTCTGCTAAATATAGTTTCACAGCTCCTCTCTCTTGCCTTTATCCTGGAGCTCTGGTGGCATGGTTCATTTAGCCAATCAGAAGAGAGAATCAGCCCCTCTCCACTGATTGGCTTACTGTTTTCTGAGTGACATATGGTGGGGCCAATCAACCGACGTCACTGCGCAATGCATTCTGGCACGTAAACAATAGCGCACCGCCATATTGTGAGGCCATATTGAGCGAGTGAAAAACAGAGCCAACGAGATACAGTAACTACTTGAAAACTTGTCGAAAGCGAGTTATCATCTTATGTAAGATTGTCATGGCTACCGCCGAGCGTGATGTTATACAACCGTACGTATTTGTGCCCGACTCCAATCCCGAACCACAGACGAAGCCGACAGGAGACACCGAACCACCTCAAATCCGTTTATTACAGGATGTTTCAGAATGGCAAGTTATTTTTGTTAAATATGTTCTAAATATGTTGTGAACTTGTTGCCCTGGGAGCGGAGGGGTACTGGCTAAGTTCGCTAGCTTGTGAGCTTGTTGGCCGGGGAACGAAGTTGGACTAGCTAAGTTTGCTAGCTTGGTAGCTGGTTGCCTGGGCTCAAATTCTGCCCGAACCCGACCCTACCCCACATTTTCGGGTAGGGTAGGGCCTAAAATGTATTTGAATTGGTCGGGTAGGGTAGGGCTTCGGGTTCTGGTTCTGTGCAGGACTTGAGCAAAAGGTTTTACTGTCGCCGTTGAAGGACGAAATATAAATGATGCAGGCATGAAGCAGAAGGAGCGAGAGAGAGAAGAACGGGGATAACAGTTTAGTGCTAAATTAAACCATTTTGTGCAAAACTACAGTAACTTTACTAACTTTGCATGTTTTATGAATAACTGAACATGTGAAGCTGCCTTTCGCCAACTATTATGTCCGTTCTCTCACTGCTACTAGAATTTGAGCCACCAGCTTTGCTAAATAATGGCGAATTTGGCGAACTTTTTTCCCCTCTCCTTTCTTTTCTTTTTTTCTGGCTTTATCGGGCTGTCGGGCCTAAAGTTCAGCTAATTAGTAGGGTAGGGTAGGGCCTCGGGCTGGCCCAGTAGGGCCTGGTTAGGGTAGGGTCTTCCATCCGTGACGTCAAGGATTAACGGAAGTGCAACCTGCTCGTTTTACAGGGACAGTTTGAAAAAACGGGCTGTGTGCACTTCTCCATTTATCATAGGTGAAATGCATGGGACAGTATTTATGTGGCCCCAAGACCTTCCCTATCACGCTTAAACAACGAAAATAAAATTGCATTTTTCAGGCCATGGGGCCTATACAGGAACAACCACAAGTGGCCTATATTGTCACTGGATCATGTGATAATATCAGGAAGTGGTCTTACAGGCTCTGTAAGGACACATTTCCTCATACTGGTATTGTACAAAGTCACCTGACTGAAAAAGAAACAGAAAATAGCAAAGGATTCCAGAGTTGCAGCAGACAACAAGCAATGTGAAACTAACTCTAAAAGTGCAATGCACTCATGGAAATCCAATGATTTCTTCATGACTTACAAGCAATTTTAAAAATAAATTATGAAAAGCACCTTTTTCTGCATTTACAGGCAGTCAATCAGCTGATCAGAGAGGTGACACACAACTACAACATCCACTTCATGATTTGCTCCCTCAGACAAGAGCAGACACTACAAACACACTGAAGAGACTACATATACTATATATCAGTCGGGTTCTCCTGTACAGGTTCATTAGTGCTTCTGCAGAAATGGAGGAGAAAGTGAATCAGATTACCTTTGGCCTTGACTATAGAGGGACATGTGGGAGGTGAACTGAGAGGAGAAGCTCCAGGAATGTAAACTATGCAGGGTCAAATGGGAGGGCACACCACTGCGTTTACTAATGCTATAGATGGCTCTGACTCTGGGGAAAGAAAACAAAAGAAAACAAAAAAAACCTCGGGTTCATCCCAATAAACCATAGAATTATTTTAACACTTTTAAGTGCCTGTCTTGAATGTCAATTGAACACAAACACCCAAAAAAAATGGTGCAAAATGCCCATATATTTTGGGTTGCGATGGGCATTTCTAATTTGTATTCTTTTGACAGTTGAGTGGGATTTATCATTCTTTGTCACATCATAAGAAGGTGGGGTGCCCTCCTATCTGCTGATGTGCTGAACTTTAAAATGTAAATACTTGTGCAGTGATTATTTAATTTATATGGACCTGTGAATTCTAAGGTTACAACAATGGCCTTCGTTTTCATGTGTTACAATATAGTATGTGTTGCTGAACTTTGTTATTATTATCATTATTATTATCGTCATCACTATTATCATCATTATTATCATTATTATTATTGTCTGGGACATCAGCGCAAATAAAGGCAAAGGCTGCAACAGCTGACGGCAGCCAAGACACAGTATTAACAGGAAGTGGAAGCCGTGTGTGGCCCAAATCTGGGGGAATTTCACCCCATCCGACCCCTCTCTAGCGTCTCTCACTGGTATTTCATTTGTTCTCCAAATCGAGGCCTGTGGTTTCGGGTGGGGCGGAGCGCAGCAGTGAAACATGGATGTGTAAAGACGGGTCTACAGGCGCCTTAGCTAACGGAGGCAGTGTTAGCGGGCCTTTTTCATTGGCTTTGACGACGAGCGTCAAACATACGTAGACTATATCCTAAAGGTGCCTTCAAAGACTTCTGAAGTATGGTTATTACAAGTTCAGCAACCTTATTGACCTCATGCGCCGCACAAATTTCCACCGTTTTCCTCTAATTGTTGGACTTCATGCAAAAGATAGCTAACGTAGCTTAATCCCAACCCATATACACAATATATGGATAAAACCGAGAACCTGGTTCATTGTCCTAGTATCGTTCATACTATTTTTTATTCATCCTTAGTTTACAAAAACAATTTTCTCTTTTAGGTTCTGCCACGGCAGCTCGAAAACATCTCTGTAGCGCTTCATTTATCATACAAAAAGAGTCACCACAAGAACAGGAACACTGACGTTTTGTCCTCATTTCCACCCCAAATTCGCCGCTTAGTCGCACGTAGCACTGAACATGTCATAATTACGAGCTTACGGGGAGCACTTGAAGCCCACATACTGTCTGCGCGCCCATGTGGCAGCTACATTGTGGGAGGAGAAACCGCCGATCCGGATACATCCATGATCCCCACAGATAATAAAGGACAAGCCTGACTGGCAGCAGGCCTGAAGTCAACATCTGTCATCTGAGTCGACCTTGTCCCGCGATGGACTTCGTCCTGAGCGGAGCGGCCGCCTGCGGAGCCTGTTTGTTTACCAACCCGCTGGAGGTCGTCAAAACACGCATGCAGCTGCAAGGAGAGCTCAAAAGCCGCGGGACGTACCAGGTTTACTATCGGAACGTTTTCCATGCTTTTTACACGATCGGGAAAGTGGACGGAGTCGCCGGCTTACAGAAGGGACTTGTAGCCGGGCTGGTTTACCAGTTTTTTATGAATGGAGTCAGACTCGGCTCGTACGCCGTCATTGAATCGTCGGGTTACATCCACACCGATGGACGGGTCAGTGCGGTCAAAACCACGTTTGCTGGAGCTCTCGCTGGAGTGGTGGGTGCCGTGATGGGAAGCCCCATATACCTGGTGAGTAGCTGGTGTCATGTTGTCCGAGTAGCTTTTACATACTGTACGTTTGCTACAGAATAATTGTATCATGTCAAGATTTATGACTGGTGTCATTTCAAGGTGAGCTCTCACTTGTGTGGAGAAATGTAAAGTCACACTGTTTACCCTGCTAGGTGAAGACTCATCTTCAGAGTCAGTCCACCTCCTCCATCGCTGTTGGACATCAGTATAAACACCAGGTAAGAATAACAATAATGATCCAAACTGAATGCAGTTTTGACTCAGTGACAGGCATCAACTGATCCCTCTTGTGTTGCTCTCCCTGCCAGGGGATGATCCATGCTCTGGCTGCCATCCACAAAGAGCATGGCATTCTGGGACTGTGGAGGGGCTCCAGTGCTGCTGTACCAAGGGTCAGCGTGGGGTCAGCTGCACAACTATCCACCTTCTCTGCCTCCAAGGAGCTTGTGCTTGATCTGCAGGTCAGAATGTGTTGTTGAACCTTATAGAGGGTAAATGAGCTGTGAGTGTAAAATGAGCGTCATCAAGTCTCAGAGGCAATGTGGTGGGGGACAGGCTGCTTAGGTGAATGCTGATTGGGCAGCCTCCAGCTATATTTACACAGCTTTCAAATGACTGCACTGTTTAAGAATAAACACGTGGAAGGGTGTGTTGCACCCCAGCCCCGCTGAGAGGCTGGTCTACCCTCTGTCTTCGTCTCTGAACTCAGATCCAGGCTCAGGGAAAAGATGTGGCAGCATTACTTTGCAGTCTCGGTGGCTCCACACTGATTACAAAAGCCAGCATTGTGACACTGACAAAAGCACTAGCCCTTTGCACCCTTCTGGAATAGAAATTCGACACCATTCATTCGCCCCTCTGGCTAAAAACATTGAGCTTACACAACTGGGCCACCGGCTTGTGTAATAAAACAGCAGGTCCATGTCTATAATGGCTTAGATTTTAGCCAGTCAAAGTATGTGTGTGACAGAGGCCCTATTAATAGAGACATTCTTCTGCTCCTGTGCATGTGGCAGAGCATCCAGAAAGTTTAAATTATAAGTGCCACATGGGGATATTCTGATGAAGATACACTTGTCTAAAAATTAAATACTGCTGCACTGAGGCTATGGGTGTGCAAGACTTTTAATTCCTCAGTTCTATCCCATTGTGACCCTTACCTTGCCAGTTCTGACATTTTACTTTGCTCCCAAGGTTTTCTCAAGGAACAGCTGGCTTGTGGCCTTGAGTGCAGGCATGATCAGCAGTGTGGTGGTGGTGCTGGCCATGACTCCTTTTGATGTTGTGAGCACGCGACTCTACAACCAACCTGTGGATCCACTGGGCAAGGTGATAAAGCTGATCGATACACAAGGAAGTGATTCAAACAAGTTTTACATCCAGCCGGCACAGTGATAAATCTGCTGTTGTGATTCATATTGACCGAGCTGACTAGTTGATGTCATTTTCCCATTATCCAGGGTCTGCTTTACAAGGGATTCACAGACTGCTTTTCCAAGACACTGAAGAAAGAGGGCTTGACCGGGCTCTACAAAGGCTTGGGAGCTTCATATTTCCGTCTGGGTCCTCACACCATTCTGTCTTTGTTCTTCTGGGATGAACTGCGCAAACTGTACCAGCAGTACAGATAGCACCGAGGACAGTTAAGTGTGAAACTGGGTTACTCATTAAGCTCTTGAGTGAATAGGTTAGATGACTCTTTGTTTAATGAGTTCAGCATTGCAAGGTGAAAGCAAACAAGGAGACGCTCTCCTTTCCTTATGAGAAAGAACGAAGGTGATGATTTATACTCAAATAAGAAAACGTTGTAGTGCCAAACTGCAACGGGGGCACACTGGTCTGAATATATCTTAACTGTAGTCAAAACTCCAAATCACCTCATGCACAGGTTCTTTTAGGAAAAACATTATGTGAATAAGCAAACATCATGTCCTCCTGCAACTCTTGAAGTAGTGGTTTTATGTACTGTAACACAAAAATTATATACCATTCCAAATAGATTCACAACAACGCATAAGTGTTTACTTTATGGAGAAAGCATCAAATGTGGCCTATAGCTGGGACAAGTAAATGCTATTGTAAACTGACAAATACATTTTATTTAAACCACCAAGGTTCACTGCATGTTTTGTCAACAGCTATGACACAAACATGTCATACATGTCATAACATGCAAACGTGTGTCCAAAAACATACATGTAAATACAAGAGCTCAGTGACAAATCCCACAGACAAAGAATGCACACTGAACGCCAAGTATAAGCTGCTTCGTGCAATAGTGATGTAGTAAACTCTTAGTAAACTCTAACAAAGGTAATAGTCTGGCCCATTCTAAGCCATCACTCAACATATTTCATTAGTTCTTGGAATAGTTACTGCTTTTAAAAATGTACTGTAGTTTGAGCCAAAGAAATGGCTCAACAAATATTTTGGAGAAATCCCTTCCCACTGCAGATTGTGTAATGGCAAGTAGTCTGGAAGTATATAAATGAGGGCGTGAGATACTTTGTCAAATCTGCGCTACATGCCAAACACTTGGATGGGATTCTGTCGACAAAGAGAACAGTCCAGGTTTACTTTGACTGTTTTACATTGCAGTATGGGAGAAAGCAGATACATAGGGTACATTTGGTGTTGTCCTCTATTGTTGCCTCAAAGCTTAAGATGTTTAATACTCTTTCTGGGCAGATTGCATACATTTTCTTATCTTACAATCATGAGCAGAACAGCTGTTCAACAGCTGTGAGGAAACATAACTTGTGGACAATTGTTACTTCCTACTCTAAGCGTAGTAACCTTGAAGTGTTTGGTTTGTCTTGGGGCATCAGGCATAGACACAGTCTGTATCTATACACAGTACTTATATAATAAGCACATTAGTAGATTTTCCTTTACGGATTCATATGCAATGGGATATTTAAAGGTGCACTATGCAAAACTGCTATGGGCTGACTTAAAGGCCCCATGCTGTCCATTTTTCCAGGGTTTTATTTTAAGTGTCGATATCCCCAACAAGATGTATTTGTGGTTTTGAGTACCTGTGGTCCGCTAAATATAGTTTCACAGCTCCTCTCTCTTGCCTTTCTCTTGGAGCTCTGGTAGCATGGTTCGTTTAGCCAATCAGAAGACGGTGCTCACTGGTAAACGGGAATTATCATCTTATATAGATCTATATTATGTATGATTGTCATGGCTACATGAGCGTGATGTTATAGACCCCTTTACAACCTACATCATCGAAAAGTTGCGTGCGCAGTTTGGTGACAGAAGTACTGCTATTTTGCCCCGGCCGGACAAGTAAACAGCGTTAAATAATACCGTCAACAGCATCAAAATGTCGGGTTGTTGTGTGTACAGTTGTCAAAATCGGTATTTTAATGGCGGACTCAGGTTCTATAGGATACCTACCGGATCGCGACCATTTGAAAGCAACTGAAGGCGGCTGTGGCTTCAAGCGGTCCTGTAGCTTCATGTAGACTGGACTGAAGACACAATCAAAAATGCTCACGTATTTGGTGCCCATTTTATATCAGGTAAAGTTATGTGTCTACTCTGTGATTTCACTAGAAAGCCTGGTTTGCATAAACACCAATAAGTATCTTTTAATGTTATGACTGGGCTTGCAATTAACACTTGTTCTCAGCCAAATTTTGTAAATGAATAACATATTTATAACTGAATTAATAAAGATTTTAGCATGTATCAAACCTAAGCGCAATCAGGTTTTAGGTGCAAATAAAATATACTGGCTTCTGAAATTATGACCAAATTGTCACTGTGTAAAGATTATGAAAAAGTTAGCCGACTGTACATGTTTGAGCCCGACTCAGATCCCGAACCACAGACGGCAGGACACCGAACCACCTCAAATCCGTTTATTACAGGATGTTATTGTCTTGATGAGACAGGTAAAAAAAAAAAAAATCACGTACCGGTTATGGAGTTGACGTTGGTCCAGACAGTGTGGGGACAGCAGTGTCCGTTTCCAATAGTTTCTTTGCGAAACTGGCATTGTGTTGTGTCGGGTTGATAAAACAGTCAGCGCTGAACATACGAGCAAATTTAGATTAAAATCTTGCGGGACCCGGGAAAAATTGACATCAGCCACTGGTCTGTAACGTGTTTCTTTTGGAAGAGTGTGCAGTGAAACACAAGTCTCCTTGCATCTGTCTGTGGTGCAGCAATGTTTCTTTGGCATGTTGCTAACTTGTTGGGTTGTTGCCTGGGGAGCGGAGGCGGGCTGGCTAGCTTCTTCCGCCTCTGTATGACATCATAAAGAGGTGGAAGTGCAATCCGCTCGTTTTACAGAGAGTTTCAAAGAACGGGCTGTGTGCACTTCTTTGTTTATCACAGGTTTAATGAATGGGACAGTATTTATGTGGCCCTGAGACCTTCCCTATCACGCAAAAACAACGAAAATTGCATTTTTCATGCCATGGGGCCTTTAAGTGATGACCACTTAGACTCAATTGACAAAAAGGGCCTCATATATAAGAAATAGACCTTTGCTAATTTTCCACAGGGCACCATCAAGTTTTTTTGTTTTTGTTTAACACCGTGTACATAGACATAGGCCTACTAGATTTCAGAGTGACACACCTGATCGCAGTGTAATGCACTAGCTGTAAAATATGGTTGCAGCAAATATATAGATAAATAAGTCAAAGGTACAGCTCTGTTTTTCAACATTATTCCGCACACATGTTGAAAACTTCAAGTTTGAAATTTTAGTTTGGAAAATGAGAACAGATTCGTCTGATGGTGGGGTTGTTGTCTATTTTGAAAATTATCACTGTGGGTTATAGTCTTGAAGTCCACACTGCCAGTGTCCACAATGGCTCCTCATGACCTCTGGCGTGTGCAGAGTTTGGTGCTTTCTTCATAAATTCCAAGATCCTCAAATAGGGCTACCCATGTTTTACTAGTAGACGTCATTAAAGATTTATTTTATTGACTAAAGAACTTTGAACTGGAGAACAACATGATTTTGTCACTTGAATACATAATACTGACACTCCACATAAATTGCAATAAATGTACAGTGACTTGAAGGATAAAGTATTTTATAGTGTAGTATAAAGCAGAACATAGGAGACAAACATTGATGAGTTTAATTTGTGTAATGAAATTGAAATCTTTCCTGCCACCGCTTGCCTTACTGTTAAACAGCTCTGTGTGAACAGCTACAGTACTTCTTCTGCTAAATGAATGTAAAATGGTTTGGGTCTTTTTTTGTTACAACAGCTAGGTTTCCATTTTTTATACTTTTAAGTGTTATGGCCACGATTTGTTAAACATTATGTATGGCTAAGCATGTGTGTACTCTTATTTTGCCATGGCTTTTAACTGGTGAAATGTGGTGTGTCTCTGATTATTTTCTTTTGAAGGATAGTTAAACAAATTACTTCCTCACATAGTACTGTGTAATATCACTGACATGTATTATTACATAAATATATTTTTCATGCATTTAGGTTGCACTGATTAAGAAGGATCCACTCTGTTTAAGTTGGCAAATTAGCCAGCAAGAGTGAAAACAATACATCTCAAATGATGTGGTCAATCCTAGTAGACAAGAATATGCTTAGCAGTTGGATCTGTGACATATTTGTTACACCACTGACAGAAAAGCTCACAATCACAACAGATGACAGGCCTGTTAATTAGGGCTGTTGTCACTTTAACATCACTTGTACCTCCTGGAAAAGTGTATCTTAGGTGCTTGCTTTATGATGTAGGTATAGATTTTTAACTGACTGATCCCTCTGCTCTTCCCATTCAAATAAAAGTGCTATTTCCCCCTAGATATCCTGTTACAATAGGAATTACATCAATTTAAAGAAAAAAAGATACCATCATTTGGACTTTAACTTAAGGTTGCTCTTGACTTGATCGATCTGTTGTCAGACATTATTTTAAAAATACAAGTACAGCTATCATCTGTGCCAGTTCACATCACTTACCATGTCCCAGCTTACCATCTCTCATCTAATAATTCCCAACACCATCAGTTTCATCAGCTCTGCTGGGACTGCTGACCCCTGTGGCTTGAAAGAGCCTGTTCAGCAGTTCAGAAACCACTACATTCAGGTTTCAAGGGGTCTGAAATGTCTAAGAATTGAATAGTCTAGGATTCGTTTTCTTGAGGCAGAGGAATTTCACAAGTGGCTGAAGGATGGTTTATAATTTCATAACGCGCAAAGCACAGCCTTGATACTTTGCTGATACATTGATGTGTTTAACTTGGTTCTGAAATTTTTGCACACTGAACAATTAAAGCTGCATTGAAGGTTGCATCAGTATTTGTGAATGTGCCATGTACTGTTACAAAGTTCTTTTTCATCCTTTATGAATGTTACATGTGTAAAGTGTTTGTTTGCGTGTGTTGTGCAATAGACATGAGTGGGAAATGAAAGGAATAAAATTCCATACATGAAAAAGCAAATATCCAGTCAGATCTCTGTAGTATATGGAGGATTTTTCTGTTCAGTACAACTCAAAACGTAAGGTCTGAAGGAAAAAAAATCAAATCCCTCTCAGCTTTCTTTTTTTTTTTTTTTTGGTGAAAACTGAAGTGTTGTAACATGCTACCATACCTTTCCTTGTCCGTTTCAGTTTTATTTCATGTCATGTATTATATAACTTCCTCTTTGGGCTTTTGATTTTGTCCGTAGTTGGTAATGTGTGTCTTACAAAGGTCAGTTCCCTATGTTTTATCAAGGAAAGTAACCATCAACCTTCCACCACTGCATTTGCAATGTGTTGTCTTGACCAATTTATTCATTGACAGTGGTGGAATTCCAGAACAGAAGGAGAAGCACCCTGTTTTTTACATTTCACATGCATTTTGTAAAGACACTTGAAAGTATACAAGTAATTAAGTGTTAGTTAAAGATGAAAGATGCCTATTTATCTATCTATATAGATATTTACTCTGAAGTGTTCAGTGAAAGTGTTAAAAATGTAAACATTCATGTAAACCAATCTTCTTTTCAAAGTTGTATTTTAATACAGTACTTGAGTAAAACCTATAAGTGATTGTCATCCATGAATTTTCAACCTATTTGCACCAGTAACACAAATTTACTGATATACTGGGCTTTCTACAATGCTGCCTTCCCAGGATTTATGAGACAAGATGAGGTGTCACTAGTGATGGCTGGATTGTTGTGTTCACACCAACTTCTAATGCGTTAAAGCCCAGGAAGATGTATATTACTGTGTGTAAGGCCAGGTCCAAAAATTCAGGGAATATTAGGAGTAATATTCAGGTCTGCCATCCAGTTAAGGGACACATACTTTACCAACAGGATCAAAGTCAGTCATGTGTGACTCTGACTCATGTTTGACTTTGAATGGAACTGGAATTGGAAAAGTGGCACCCACCCACCACACCCTCACCAGCCTCTGTTAATTTACAAATGTCATTATCCTGTGGTAGAAATGTAATGTTGCCCCTGCATTAGAATACTTTTACAAGTCCAGGTGTAGGAATTGATAATAATCTTTGGTAACTACAATTCACAGTATCATCAAGTTTACAGTATTGTACAACAGACAAGAAAGATGAAGCTGAGACTGAGGACTTCCATATGCACACAATGTCCACACAGCACAATTAACAGCCACACAAAACCGGTATCTGATGAACAACAGCATCAAACTACATACACAATATAAGATATATAAGCCAACTGAAGTAAATAAATGTAACATTATTTAGAATTACTGGTACATTTAAATACAATTCACTGCCAAATTAGCTTTAGTTTATCTTGAAAAAGATTCTCTCACTGAATGTGACA
This sequence comes from Myripristis jacobus, assembly GCA_900302555.1. NCBI lineage: Eukaryota > Metazoa > Chordata > Actinopteri > Holocentriformes > Holocentridae > Myripristis > Myripristis jacobus. Next base: position 21,263 of record OMLB01035398.1, on the reverse strand, counting down.
CTTTCCTTGACCAAGGAGGTGAGTTCCCTTGCTCATGAAAAGGCTCTCAGCAACTAAAATTTGTGTTTCTGATGAAATCTAAGTATTAGCCTCTTAAAACTGCCGTTCCCACTGGTTGGTTCATCATTGCAGTCAATCCCCAGAACTTAAAATTCTAGCAGAGATCTAGATTTCCATGTTGTTCAAGTAGATGGCACTAAGAGAGCCGTGGTTTACAGTTTTCTCAAAATGAATCTGTGTATGGTGCAGATTGCAGACATTATCATCACAGAAGAGACTAAAAGATAAAAAAAAAAAAAAAAAAAAAGGTTTTGACTGAAATCTGTTGTTGTTCATCCACATCTGGCCTGCCATACTAACCTGCAACTGGCCATTGTTTAGTTGTTTGCAATCCAACAATAATGGATTATTTCTTTACTTACACAACTCAATTAACACTGTAACAGTTTAACCAGATTATCAGACTCATTAGAATAGTGAAATAATAACACAACATATTTACATTTAAGTACATATATACTCCACAAAATACTGGGCCCACCGATAGGGTTGTTAATGATCACAGATATTACTCTGCATTTTCCCACAGTTGCTATGCTGCAGCCATTTAGAGCAGAGATGGGCAATCAACCATAGAAGATCAAGAATGTGCACGCCTTCATTCGAGTCAAATCCTACAGCAAATAATGTCACTGATTAACACACCTTCAGCCTGGAGGAAGTGATCAGTGAAATCATCTGTTGTAATCTTTCCTTGGAATGAAAAACTGACTGCCCTCAATGGCACAGGGTTACCTAGCCCTGATTTAAAGATTATATGGAATGGAGAAATAAGGAGATTATACATTACTTATTGTACAGACAACTGAAATTAACCTATGTGTAAATTTACTTAAGCCCTCTGCCAGTAAAATCCAATAGGGAGGCGTGTCTGCCCTCTAGCGCCTACATACAGTATGGCATATAGGGAACCTACACTGCAAAAACTGGCTAGACCTGCTGGCTGTGCAGGAATCCACAGCTCTACTACAACTCTGCTGCCCCCTAGAGGTATGCAATCACTGGCAGTGACTTTGTAATGGAAGGTGCTTATGTTCCCTTCTGACAATTTTAGTTGACTCAGACTAGAAAAAATGCACCAAACACAGAAGAGCCACCAGAACTCTTTAAATGGATCTCTGGGAGGGTTGTTTTTATTTTGAGCTTATCTTTGGAAGGTGCATTTCCCCTGAGACTGGAGGTTGTTCTTACTTTAATCACTAGGGATAAATACATGACATTTTATATTCTGGCATGAATTTAAAAAAAATAAATAAATGAAGCTATTTAACAGTTTGGCAATGGGAGTTCTTCTTTTCACACACAAGTTTCAGGCCTGGCTGGAATGATGTGAATATGATGTGAGATTGTCCCATATTTACTTGACAATGATGACCAGATGTTGTCCACTACTCACTCTTCTGTTTCATGGCAGTGTTGTTGCTCCTATAGCAGAGGACCTGGGCCAGCAGCACACAGCTAAGACAGGCTGACAATATGTGAGCCAGAGTGTTGAGAGAGTTTCCTGTCTCCTACAAGAGAAGGGTGATAATCAAGGGCAAAATCTGAGTTCAGTGGAGTACAGTTTAAAAAATGAGAAATGAGAAGATGTAATTTGTCCAGGTATGCAACATTTTGGGCCTGTGTTTGTGTGTGTACAAGTCCTCGCTCCATACCTGTAGAGAGACAAAGATAAGGGCTAGGGATCCAGCCCACACTAGTAACACAGACAGTCTGGACAGTTGGCCTGTGTGGCTGTTGCAGTAGTTTGATCCAGCCTGAATGAGCTGCAAACACAGAAAATCAAGAGGGGGAAAAATTACTCTCACATCGATCCAGAGCAGGCTGTTGAGAAACTGCCTGTCAAATGACAAATGACAAAGACTTCCAGGTAAACTCCTACATGTGCAGAGGTCTTTTTAATCACAGACCAGATCAAGTGCAAAATGGAATTATATCATTCTACACAGATGCTTACACCATCAAGTTGCTACCTTGCTTGCAGTTACAGCTACGATACTGGAAGCCTGCATCGTTGAGACGACTGCTGCAGTTGCATAGGAGCCCAGGAGCAACATTATACCGCTGTAAGCCAAGAGAAACAGCAGTCCTGCAATGTAAACATGGTAAAATATTAGTATATAATATAAAGGGTTTAGCATCATAATTAAGAAGAAAAAAGGTAGGTCATTTCATATTTTTCCCCCATAATTTACAAGAAGAATTAACTTTTCACACTGAGGACGACTTAAGTGAAAAGGAAAAAAAAATAAAATAAAGCAGTTCTCTATCAAGGTGTTCCAGTATTAAGTTTTTACAAGAATAGTCCTGTAAGCATGATCACTGCACTTAGAACTACGCATTTCAGTGAAAACTTGACTTGAGTGGTTAATGCAACTAGGTGGTGCTCTAGGGAAGCACTGGCATTTGTGAAAAATGACCAAGGAAGAATGTGCTGATGATGACTACCACTGACTGTGATGAATACATCTATCTGTATATTGTATAGAAATCTACAGCATTGCATTCACTGAAGAAAAAAGAAATTCTGGCCTGTTTTTCTGAATTAATGAGATAATTATCCCAAAATAGTGTTTTTTTTTTGTTTTTTGTTTTTTTTTCTACAAAGACTTATTTAAGAATTGTGTGATGAATATCTCACTGATTCAGAAAATCGGGGCAGAATTTTTTTTTCTCAGGTGAATGTATAACCCTTCTGTAACAGTCAAACAATTTGTCTCAACATCAGTAAAATCAGCATTCTATCAGCTGGTCTGTTCGTATCACAGCATAAGGATGAGTAATCTCAGCACCTGCTTCAGTTGTGCAACATGCAATAGTTGTGCAACATTCTAGTAACAGAGAGGAGCACTCGCAGCAAATGTATTTATGTGGTTTGCCTTTTATAATACACTGTGCTTCCCATGTTAAGTCCCTTCAGCAACCTGTGACACATTTTTTCTACAACAGTCTTCCTGCTTAATAAACTGACATGGTCAATCCAAACACAAAATCTGAATTTGGAGACATAGAATATCTATAATCATAACTAAAATAAAAAGCTCCCCCTAGCAAAATATCTCATCCACTGAACTCAGGTTTTAAGTTTATAGCTGCCACAACATTTAAGCCAGTTCCTTATTTGTATTCAGTGTCTTACAAGAGTTCCGAGTTTCCTCCTCAGTATATTTAACATCCACTTTTTGCCTCATTTTTTCATGTGTTTGACATATAGTAATAGACATGAACCACCAACAGCTTTATTATTATAAGTTATTATCAGTTTATGGTGGCAATATTTGTTAAATAGGAAGTCTGATTTATCATAACAGAACACAACTGCTCCCTGACAAGACATAAATTACACTGTTATTACTGTAAACTTACTGATTTATTCTCTACTGATAGCTCTATGGGTAAAAGAATGTTATGCATTATTTTAAATGTGCACCTCATTTTCAAAAACAAGTGCATTCACCCTCTGCTGGGATTTGGGATATATTAGCCCTTACAGTATAAATTAAGTGTCTACATGAACTGAAATGCACAGGTGTGTGCTAACCTTTGAGGTCATCACCACGGTAATGCAGGATGAGGAAGCCAATCACTGCTATCTGGACCAGTGTGAAGAGCCTCTCACCCCAGGCACTGGAAACATGTTAAGGTCAAGAATGAAACATTCAAGGCACACACACAAACACACACAACATGATAATACAAAAATCCTATGAGCTACATGACGAACTTCACATGTGCCCTGAAATTCTGACGCCTTTAGATGTGTTTTACAAGATGCACACTCAGTGGCCACTGCATTACGGTGGGTATACTTTTTTTTTACTACGTTTACAACAGCTCACTCTAACAGGCAGCGAGTCACATACAAATATTTGATATGTAGAAACCATGCAGTGACTGTTGCTGTTTGAGCTCCAACAAGATGCGCAATTATAAGAAACTGAACGTGGTACTATAGTAGTACCAAACACACTGCATCAACAATCTCAGGAATGACGACCTCCTGGTATTTTCATGTACTATATATATGTATAACCAGCTCTTGGAGCAAAATTTTCATTAATATCTAATCCATATTTACAGATTTGTCTACACTAACAGATATATTCATAAATTTGCATACATTAGCATATCTGAAGACACATTTGGAGATTCTCATTACACATTTACAAATCTGATTCTGGACACACACACACACACACACATTCAGGGAACACATTTGTAGATTCCTGCACACAGTCACAAATTTCAGTATGCATTTAGAAATGACTGTGCACACACCGACTGAGATACGGTTACACAACTCTCCACACACATTTGCAAATAAATTTGCTCCAATAATATCCTCATTCATTTGCCTCACCATACACTATCTGTGTGTACCAGATTAAAGCAGCCACTGAGTGTATCACATGGTCTTGAACTATTCATAAGTTTGTCATGAATCTCGTACTAGAGAGGGAAGCTGTTGGCCATGCAGAACACCACGGGGCAGGAGGCGGCATAGAGCTGCAGCAGGACAGAGGTGAGGCTCAGGCCTGCTGCACTCCTCTTCCTCATTATCTTCAACACTTGAGGCAGCTGTGCTGTGGCGGGAGACAAGCAAGAAATCAGCAGCTACACTAAACTAAAACTATCAAACTTCTCCAAATAACACTGTATGGAAAATAGTTAATAAACATCTGCAAAGTTGGGAAAACTATTGCCTTTGAAATACAGCGTGGAAAATTTTATGCTTACATGCATGCGCTTAGATGACAAGATGTTCATGCTGCTGTAGTGAGATCACTACTATCCCTGCTGTGCAACCACTTTATAGTGTTGTAAGTATAACATTAACAGTTTACCATGGTTTACTTGTTATAAAATGTCTTCCGGGACATTCAACCCTCCTATTGTCTTTGGGTTCAGTTTGACCCCATTCAATATTTAACATCTCTAAATACAGAAATAGTGTTGTTTTTTGCCTCATATTTCATGACTTGAAATTAACATGATAATATCTTTTTGGTGTCCTGTACACATTATGTTTGAACTAGTGTTTCACTGAGGTTGATTTGGCCCCAGGCTTTTTTAGCTGGATGAAACATATAAGAAATAACTACATTTTACACACATTATTTTTAATTAATGATACTGAGGAACTATAACATGCCATTTATAATCTTCTAAAAACTTGCTTCTGCTTTGGGGCCCTAACATAACCACATCTGTAGTAGTGTGAGAACCACTGATAGTTAATGTGACATTTGGAAAGGAAAAACATGATTCCCACAGGAACTTTGATGTATAAGGGGGGTAACTGGGGGGAGTTTAGGTTTTATTTTAAGGGTTATTTAGGTAGTCAACAAGATACATAAAGTACTTGGCACGTAAGATTTGAGTAACAA
>OMLB01035398.1:2086-13444 GCA_900302555.1 Myripristis jacobus | reverse complement strand
TCAAAAGCTTCTCTCAAATAGCCTGGGGCCATGTAAAGCTAAAAATCTTCACTAAAAACATCCATACTCAGTTCTTTCCTGTGGTTTAGCAGACCCTTTAGCTAGGGGGGATGAGGAAGTTTTCATGAAACTAAGCTGCTCCTACAGGGAATGATACCTACTGGGCCATATCCAGTATTAGTTAGGAAACCAGTGTCACTTGGCAGATCCTCACCCTGGTGCCCAGACTGATGCATTTTATGGGCTGACCACAAGTTTGAGCCTCAGCTGACAGAGAAACCAAGAGGACAACAAATTAACCCGTATTGCCCTCATTATAACTTAGGTTTCCAAACATTTTCATTTTAAAGATCTCTCAAAGTTGATGAGGAAATGAAATTAAACAATTCCTCATTTTGAAGAGGAGACTCTGCACTGCAAAAACTCAAAATCTTACCAAGATTATTTGTCTTATTTCAAGTCAAAATGTCTTATTTCTAGTAAAGATATCGCATTACACTTAAACTAAGACATGATCACCAAAGAAATAACAGATGCAAAAGAGCTACTTTGCAAACTCATCTACTGTGTTGTGCATTGTGTCTGCCAAATAAACTAATAAAGTCAACTAATGCCCACTCTTCCACTCTTCATCCATGTGTCATGCATCTTTATCTTTAATTTGTACATTATGAAGGTCATTTATTATTTCTCCAGTGTACTTGGCATTCACTGAGAGCAAGGCTCAAACACTCAGATCAAAGCTGGCCAGTTATGTTTTATATTTTGTCATTTATGGGCACCTATAGTGTGTAACATGTCATCCCAAACAAAAATGTCTGCTGCCCTAAAAGTTGTTCACACGTTTTGTTTTGTTTTTTCCATTTTGTGCATAGCTTTCACAGTATGATTTTATGAATGAAAACTTTGTTAAGCCAGGACCAAAAGCAAAGAGAAAATAAATAAAAATAGGATGACTGTCAGAAAGCTGTGCTCTTTCGGTTAGGGAAAACGTTTGGTCCTGCATGTTATGCACAAGCCAAGAAGTGGACTCGTGGCTGTGTGCTACTTTAGACGACTGACTTTTAACTGACTGACTTTCATTTGGCTGAAAACAATACCGTGTCTCTTCTGAAGCGGAAAACACCCCATTCCTGGCATATTTAGCCACTCGTCATTAGCCAATCAGAAGACAAATATGTAACAGGGATGGTTTGGTTGAAATGGCTGTGACTCTTTTCTGCATGAGCCTTAGTGCAAGTGTTTCCCAGAGAAGTGTGGCTTCTTTTCAGCTTTTTTACTCAGTCATTTTAGTGTAGGTGTTTTATTACTTCCTGTCAGTATTTCCTGTCAGTTTGTGTCTTAGCAGCCAACAACTCACTATGCACACTAGGAAAGGCAGTGGAGCCCTGTTAATGTTTAACCATCAGCGATGCTTTCATTTATCAGTGTTTTTACAGTTGATGTCAATGACACATTGTTCTTGCTCCCCTTGCTGTGCTGCGGTTGGTCTAAAGTCCAGCCGTGCTCAGATCCTACAGTCACAATGTAAATACGTCACTCAAAAATACAGTGCACTACTGGTACCAGCACAGCGGGAATAGATCCCAAAAGTTTCTCAAAGCAGCTCCTCGGCCTCCCAGTGATATCAAGTGTCAGTATATTAAAGAAACAAGTAGCCAACTAGGATTTTTTTTTTTTATTTACACTGAGCATTTTGAAGGCCTGACCACAAAACAGGAACAAGAAGAGAAACCCAAGACTCAGAGGATGTGAATGCACAAGCATCACTTTATCCTAAACATGTGCAACTAAATGCTATCTAAATCCAGTCTACAAAGCCAGCTGTTGTCTCCTAGAGATACCCTTCCATGAGTCACATTTCTGTGACCTATCATAGACTCTGTTTGTCCGTGCTATCTCCTTGTCATACACCTCCCACACCCATTCCTCCTAGTATTTAGCTTCAGCCCTCAGTGCTTTAAAACAGAGACCGAGTGACCTGGGCGATGTGCACTTTTCTTTCTTGATCAGTTTCTAGTATTGGACCAGGAATTTTCCCGCTTACACTGACAACACTACCTGAGCACTACCTAAGGCTCTCAGCTGACAAGGAAAGCATCCTGAAACCTACTGCCCTACTGATTTTAGACCCATCAGTGTGACAACATGTGCACAGGACAGTGTTCCCGTTGCATTGCTGTGAATCTATACCCATTGGCAGTGATATCCATCCTCTGCAACATCCTGTTGTTCTTCCCCGGCTGGGACGTCAAGTATGTCCAAGATGGACACATTACTGAGGAGGTGAAATACATGGGAGGACTCGTTGGAGGGGGGCTCATGGTGAGTTTTTATTTCTTGTCCGGCATGTTTGCGAAGGGTGTGACTCTGGACTGCCAGCTGGTGTAAACGCCATTCTGCAGTGTAATGTACAGACTCTCAGACAATGGTTTGTTATCATTGTATGCAATGCTAAACCTGAAATGCCGGTTTTACAAAGTGGATTTTACGTGGTTTGCAGTTACCTCCTTTGGATCCCAAATCAGTTCTTCAGTGGATTTCTAATCTTGCTAATCTAGGAGCATCACCCAAGGGCCAATAAAAGACTTTATTACACACTGGTGTTATTGTGTACCACTTATTTTATTGATTGAAGCAAAGTCTTTTGTTGCTTTTTGTTTGGCAGTTCATAGTTTTCCCTACATTTCTGAGCATTTTTCTGCATTCTTAATAAGTTTTAATAAAGAAAGTGTTTGAACTGTTATACTACATTGATCAGCTATTTTCACCGCCGATACTGCATCTCATTCCCTGTCAACTCGTCTCTGCCACCACAGGTGTTGGTGCCAGCACTTTATATCCATTTGACTGGAAAACAGGGCTGCTGTGCAAACCGCTGTGGGGTGAGTCGCTTAATAAATAAATAAATAAATAGCTGTACTCAAGGTACTCAAAAGAAGATGAGATCTTTTTATTAAAAATGAGTGAATATAACTTCAAAAGTGCGCAAACAGTTTTTAGGATGTACATGTTATACATATATGCCATTCGCTTTACTGCATGGTCTTACAATTTTATTTATTTTTTTAAACATTAAACATTTAAGCAGTTATGAGCATGCTTTCTCAACTACATCAAATCAAATCCTTGGACAGTGATGGATAGATGTAAACATTCTTTTGAACTAAAACTGATTACAAAATAATATCACTCCTTCCAAACATTTACTCTGGGAGAAATGCTTTGATATTTTGAACTAAAGCACTCTTTAGGGAGGTATGAGAGAGGCAAGACAGGGATTCAGACGGCGATAAGGAATGTGAGATGAGACACAGATGTCAGTGAAAGCCCCTTCCTCCGTCCACTCACATAAACATCTTGCTTATCACAAGTTCAAGTAAAATTACAGTAGTACAAAGGAGGGTTAACAAAAACTAACTTTTAGTGTGTGGCAAAGCATGTAGTAAAATATCAGTCCGATTATTCAGTGTAAATAATTGTCTTAAAGTAGTGCGTTACCTTTGTTATCACTTTTCTCCTGCAGATGTTCTTGTCCATTGCATTTGCTGCAGTCGGCGTGGCCGGCGCCCTGTACAGTTTCTCTGTGGCAGTGCTGGGTTTGCAGAATGGGCCCCTGTGTAAAGCTGTTGTGCTTTGGACAACACCTTTTAAAGACAGGTGACGCACATAAATAACCTGCTGATGATGGTATTTAATAGCATAATCAAGTTTTGGAGCTCATTTCTTGCTATATGTTATGATTGCCCCCTTTTCTCGTCCAGAAGTGAGAGTTACCTGACTAACCGTGACTCCTGGGGAACCTGCTGGGAGCCCAAGAATGTGGTGGAGTTCAACGTGGGCTTGTTCTCGACCCTGCTGGTGGTGAGCGCCCTGCAGGTGGTGCTCTGTGGCATTCAGATGGTCAACGGCCTGTTTGGCTGCCTGTGTGGGACCTGCAGCAAGAAAGGGGTAAGGAAAACAAATACAGAAGGAAAGAAGGTATACAACTAGATTTTGTCTGGGATTTGGATTCTGTAATGTCGTGATATGGCATTAGTGTTGTTTTTTTTCCCTGATTTTAAAGGCTGCGTCACAGTATATCCACATTACTAATGATTGTTTATCAAAAATCTCTTGTGTGTATATATCTTATGAGAGTCATCCCTACAAATAGTCACAATATCGATATTGAGGTATTCAAAGATATAGTGATATTTGATTTTGTCCATATTGCTTTGTCCCAGATTTCTCTTTTTTCATAGTTTCACAGTTTGGGAGACAGTTAGCTTCAGTATCACTCTCTCACTCTCTGGCTTGTGGTGTTTTCAACCTGCAGGTGCTGTGAGCTCCTGCTCAGTGGAAGGCCCGTCATCCGCACTCCATACATCTGTAACCAGTGATGCCCCCCTCACTGGCGACCCCTGGTGGAAAGCTGAGAGAAGTGTTCACGGGTGATAAAACATCCAGTTGATGGTCATTGTCGTCATCATTTCACCCCAGATATACTGTATATATTTTTGTGTATTCCATGGTGCAACACGTCTTTATATTAACCAACAAAGAAAGCTGGACATGCACTGAAATAAGCCATGCATTTATGTATGTTGAGAAGCAGGCACATCGTAAGAAATAAGCCTGACTCAAATTAGTCACTAAACTTTAAATAAATTTGTTTAAAAAAAAATCTGACCTCATTGACTTACATGACTGTTGTCATGCTGACTGTTCTTCTACTATGTGACATTTCTTTTGTTGCTTAAGACTGAGTACAGCTGAATTGTATTACATCACAGTACATTTGTAATTAAAAAAAAAAAGAAAAAAGAAAGAAAACACAAGGAAAGATGCTCCTCCAAACACACATTTAATGTAGATCATACAGTACATTACAAAAAATATCATCCAATACTGTATAAGGATTGATATCTACAGTTTTTTTAGTGTCATATCTTCATTTTTGACATTATCTTCATAAAATACTAAGAACACACAATTATAGGAATATGACTGAAAACTCTGTAATGCCACCTATTTAGCACTGGAATAAAAACTGCATGTTAAATTGCAGTGTGCAAATGGCAACTTCAGTAATGCAGCTGATCAGTTTCATGATTTTGTACATGTGTGTACATGTTGTGTTTTAAAAGGCAAAATGTGAGTTCTAAAAGGGTGGAGGCTTAATAAGACACAAAACAGGAATGGAAAAAAAAAAAAAGACAATTTATTCTGAGCGACCTCCTCAGTTTGGGACACAAGCAAGAGCAGAAACATTTTCAATCTCTTCCGTGGATCTGCCCTGTGAGATGAAACACTGCAGGCTACAAGTTAAACCACTTGCTGACTGTGGCTGTCGATATTTTCATAATTAACAAAACATAAATTTTAAATTACCTTTAATGCTTGGATAGACTAGCGTAATGTTTCTGCTCTATGGAGCCAAAGAACTTAAGTTAGGTACAGAGAGGTCACTTTGTTCTTAAACGTATTTTTTACAACTGCAAATCCACTGGCACTTAAACACAGAAATCAATAGAAAGTTTGATATTTTGAGGAAAACTATTTTACTGCAAGTCGTCACAAAGCGGTGGAGCAGAAACGTTGGCCAAAGTGCCCCCTTTAACAGGAAACTACAACAGCCGGGGTCGTCTGTAGTTATGTTTAATTGTCGCCACTAGGAGGCGCCAGTAGGTTTCTTTTGAAAAAGGTAAGTCAGTAAGTGACGGGAGTGTTCATCATACCTCTTTTTGGAAGGTAAGCTCTAACTTGAGCCTCAAGTCAGTTGTGTGACATTGTAGTTATATAACTATTTGTGCTATAATTCTTCAAATCAAACTCTTCACTGTTTTAAAACTTTAACTGCTACAATGGGATAATAAGCATCAGTTTTGGCTTTTCCAGTGGCATTTTCCCCACTGTATGAAGTCAGAATGTGATCCCAAACTGTGGCCCACACAGAACTGAGTCTAGTAAACGATTCCATCATTACAAGCATAATAAACATAATACATTTCAGGCAACTTGAATGAATGAGATTAAGTCTCTAAAAATTCAAATAAAGTCAATGAAATGAGTATGGAGCTTAAGTGAGGTTGTAAGGTTAAAGAAACATGTCCCTACATTTCTACATTATTTATCAAGGAGTGTTTTTCTTCACAATGCACCTGCATAAAGAGCATACAGTTAAGCCTATTCTCTGACAACTTGGTGAGAAAAGGTTTTCTGTGTGGATATAACTGTGTTGAGGTAGACACAAAATAATACAGGGTGTCCACAAAGTCTCTTCACAATTTAAAAAATCTATTACAAAAGCAATTGATGAGGTATGTTAATCAGATTTGTTCTATGTACTCAGTGGTTATCAAAGTTTTTAATCACATTAGACATCAGCGACCTGAAGCAAAATGTGCTTGATGTGCTTCGTGCAACTAATGGTGCCCATATAGAGGTGTATTAAATGAGGCAAAAAAAAACTTCAGTATCTACTCCTCATTTTGTAATAATTTCCACAGATTTGTCTATTCATTTGCTTTTGTAACAAATTTGTTAAATTGTAAAGAGACTTTATGGACACCCTGTACTTCACTGGAGTGTCGGTAATTCTTCAGTCGTATATATATGCTGATGCAGGTTGTCTTATACTAATTACTGTCACATATGTTAAAAAATTGTGAGGTTTAAGGAATTAACTTATTAAATAAAAACATGTTAAAATGAATAATTTAAGGATTTTAAAAAAGGAAACTACGTAAGACTGATTTTTTCGCAAGTTTTGAAATAAACGGAGTGTGGCAGTTTCAAGTAGTGTAGGTTAAGGAGACTATGAGGGCCTGAACACAAACAGCTTCAAAAACTGGAGGACCGACAATGCTACGAGGCTATAAAACTTCACTCGGACTACGGTTAACTGTTCTCCCATCAGCTCAGCGCATACAGGCCCGGTTAGCTGTCAAACTGCTTCATCATGAGCTTCCGGCTGGCTTCGTAACCCAGGAACAGCGCTCCATTGGCGGGGAAGGTGCGGACCATGGTGGGGGTGAGGCCGGAGTAGAGCGCCCTCACGCCTAACACATAGAAAGATAACAAAAAAAGATTGCACACTGATGGTGAACAGGAACAGCTCCCAAACATCTTGACTCATCTGTACGTATTTTTCAGGATGGGTCAAACGAGGGGGAAAAAAACGTTGGGGAAAAATGCTATTTTCCTCTCTGATTTTCAAAGGCCTCTACTGGAAAACTGGCCATGATACATCATATAATTACATAATATAATTTTCACTGATGGGAAGCTCAGCAGGAGTTGAAATTGTGATTTAATTGAAATAATTAGTTCTCAACAAAATAGGGATAAGAAATGAACAATGATGGGAACAGGGATATGGGAACTGATGTCTAAAAGATATTACATTTATCAGTAAACAGGTTAGATCAAATAAACTGAATTACAAAATGTAAACTAAGCTTTACGCAGGAGTTAAGAACTTTTATTCATTTGTTCACTTATTGTTTGTATGTTTATGTTGTTTTTTGGTCTGTGTTTGTTCTGTTTTGTTTTTATTTAAAATAAGGCCAATTATTTCGGGTCAGCATGGCCATGTTGGCTATGTTTTGTTATGAAAAATGTAGACAGCAAAAAACAAATTAAAAAACTCATGTGCCTACCTTCAGTCCGCGAGATGGTCATGAAGGTTTTGAAGAATCCTTGCTGCTTTCCTGTCATGGACATGACCTGGATCCGAGACTTGACACAGTCCATAGGATAGACCACGATCCACAGGCACGCCCCCCCCAACCCACCGCTGAACACGATCGGAGCCACACCTGCAGCACACACACGAAAGGGCAGGGGCTTGTCAGGTCAAAGGTGAAGAAGAATGATTCGTGAATAAATATCTCATCCCGAGACCAGATGGAGCCGAGATGGTGCATCTACTCGCCACCTCCATCATCAACTCTGGAGAATCGGCAGACATCGGTGCTGAATATGAGGGGCCTGGATCAGTGCCGGCTCTACCTATGTCGGCGCTCTAGACAAAATTACTCCCTTGCGCCCTTCCATGCCTACAACGCCCTCCAGCAGATGGCGCCCTAGGCAATTGCCTATACCGCCTATGCCAAAAGCCGGCCCTGGCCTGGATGCATTTTTACCTCAATTTAAGTACATATTTGAAATGTGTCTGATGTCAGTAACACTGCAGCTTAGATTATGATGTTTGGAGTCATAATTGGTTTGTTGTTTGCAACTCTGCATAGAAACAGCTTATAATTACTAAGGTTATTTTGGAGAGGGTTGCTATGGAGCAGCACTAGCTAACTTGCTGTGGTACAACCTTTACCACTGTTTCACCTAATCTGAGTGTCGAGTAGATAATGACAAAATTTTATTTTTTGGCAGACCTACTCCTTTAGACTTTCCAGCACAGACAGAGCAAACAAACAGAGGAAGGCTTGTAGTTTGGAATAACCAGAGTGATTCCTGCAGCTCTTCACCACTTCATAAACACTGATCAACATTTAAAAACTCCACAACCACCTAGGAAAACATCAGCCTAGAGGGAAGAGGGAATATTTTCCCAGTACCTATATCGTCTTTGTCACACTTCATGTAATCTGCAAAGGCGGAGCGGCAGAGCTCGTAGGCACCAAAGAAGCAGAAGTACCCAGGAACCTCCCTGGCGATGGTCGTGGTCAGGCCCTGGAAGAAGCCCAGGGGTCCATCAGTCCTCATCACCGTCTTCACCACCGACCACACCGTGCTTCAGACGGAGCAGCACAGACGTGGCATGGTTAGTTCAAAACACACACACTGTGTTTACATGCAAACTAATATGGCAACAAAAGGTAACTGAAGTTTGGCTTTCGCAAACTTCTTCTGCTGTAGTTGACCCTTTTAAAAAATACTAAACCGATGTTAAACTAAAACAATGCTCTTTCACCAACTTTATATACAAAACAACCACACTTCAACAGATCCCCCACACAAATCATATTCTCCCACATCTGGAGAATATGATTTGTAGGCGAGGGCACCTCTGCAGCTCCACAATACTTAATTTACAGATGGTATACTATCACATTTAATCAAAAGATTGCAGCTCCTGCGATTTAGATACTGCATTTATCCATATTGCGAGTTTGATACAATTTTGATTCATTGCGCAGCCCTATTACATGCTAGACAATAGTCATTTCCATGCACAGTATTACTCCAATTATGATCCTTAACACAGCTAATCTGATGGCGTTTACATGGAAACACTAGTAACCAGTTTTTCATGTATACATGCAAGTAGTACTATAAACTATAAGACAACTGTGCATTTCTGTGTTATTTTATATTTCCAGATATACCCTCTCTCATGTTGATCATGTTTTATGTATAACTGTTAATACAAAAGCACGTCTAGGGACAAACATTGCAGAGTAGCTTAGCTACTTTATGAAATGTTGAATATATAGGCATCTGTCCCTATCAGATAAATACTAAATAAATAACTGTGCCCAGTCAATGAGCATACTGACTGACAGACTCTTCATAGTTTGAATAAAACTCGTCCCAGTTACTGTAAACAGCATTTGGTGTTTAAGTGAGCAACACTTAAATTGAATATTTGAATATACTGAAAATAAACTGAATATTAGTGTAAATGTAAATGGCTTCAATATCAGATTCAAACAACTAGTTAATGCAAGAATAAATGATCCATACAACATCAAATGTCCCATATATCCTGTGGTACTCAGTTACAGTTGTTGGTTTGGAAAGGCTCAGTCTGGATTATGGCACGAGGGACAGTAACATCATACCCTGTATATCAATGAATGTCAATAAAACTTAACAATGAAAAAACACTTACTTTTGGCCACCGGCGATCTTGCCTGACGCCTCCATTTCATACATGGCTTGGAGTCGGCACTTCACCAGCTCGGTGGGGCAGAGCACGAGCGAGGAGAAGATGGACGCCACTGAACCAGCACAGGCTTTTTGCATGTCACTAAGAAAGAGGAAAAGATGAGCAAAACACTGCAGGGGATAGTTCATGTAATTTAAGGACAATTAACACTTTGCATCAACAGGTGGGCCAGCTCTTTCAGACAGGCGTCTCCCTACCTCAGCACGGCCTCGTTGTCCAGTCCCGCCGTGAAGCGGATGACCTGCTGGCAGAAGCCATAGCTCATGAAGAGCACCGAGTTCTCTGCTATGTTGGCCATGAGTGCCGGGGTGGTGCCCTGGTACAGACCACGCATGCCCACTTGTCTGTAGGTGGACGCTACGCAGTGGAGAAAGCCCCGGTACAGCGAAGGGAAGGTCTGCATCTTCACTTTTGCTGTGTCCATAGGCTGCCCTGTCAGGACACACGCAGCGCCTCCTGGAGGACAGAGGGATGGAGAAAAGGGTGAGAAACAGCCCTGATCCATATGCTTGTGTGAGCAGACAGCACTGAACAAAAATAGTTACACACATTGCAGGAAAATCAAAGGGCTGTAGGATGACACATGCAGAGCTCCACAACGTATGGGCTGTCAGTAGAGATACAGATCTGAGAGGGCTTTGCAGACACAGGCACACCATGGAGCAGAAAACACAGGCAATGAACAGAGAGAGAGAGAGAGGGAGAGGGAGAGAGAGAGAGAGAGGGGCGAGCTGGAAAAAGACAGGAGTCATCAAAATGGGAGGCAGAGCACTGTAGTTACCTACGGCTCCAGCAGAAAGGTCGATGATGGCCTGGACGACCGGGTGTGGGGCCATGGTGTTTGAGAAGCTGCTAGAATAGTTATTTTTTTCCTCGGCTCAGCTGAGTGCAACAGCTCCTGAAATTGTTGCAAATAAGAAGGGTGGAAAATTAGCACCAGCCACCATCCAAGTGCCAGTAAAATATTGAAGCACCTGGTAGATTTCAGACACAAAAAAATAATTTACTATTATCCGTCAGCGGCTGGTAGATGTTCACATTTTAAAAAGTTTCCTATACTGAGGCTTAACTAGAGCACAGAGGGCGGTGCTTGCCAAACAAAACAAAGACTATTTGTGTATTATATTAACATTAACTTTAGGTTACATGTCTATCTTTTAGCTCCGCTTTGTAAACCTATTTCTTTGCCAACAACATGTAAATTATTGCTTTTTGCCACAGCTTGTGCAGTACTGCCGCCGCGGGCTAATCATGGCAAACTCATGGATGACCTGCAGGGACGCTTGTGAAACTTGTATCATAGTTGGCAAGCTATCCATGTAAAATATTTTTTTGGCTTTGAATCCAAGCCAGGCCCTTTGCTGCATGCCATTCCCTCTCTCTGCTCTGCCTTTCCTGTCTCTCTAATGTCACTATCAAATAAAGCAGAAATACCAAAAAACAAAAAAAAAAAACTGACCAAG
>OMLB01035397.1:82048-92581 GCA_900302555.1 Myripristis jacobus | reverse complement strand
AGCAGGCGCTGCGCAGGTTCATACCAACTTGCCTTCCTCGCCACATTTTCTGCATGTGGAGTGCAATATACTGTGGATTACTGCAGCTTCTCTTTGATACAAGTATGACTCTGAGTGCTCTGATCATATTACATGTGCCTGTTTCATTCAATTTTACTTTTTGTTTGTTTTAGACGAGAGAGTGAACATGAGCAGGTTGTCCGATCCATATATGAAGAAATGGAAAACCAAGTCAGAGAGGAGAGAGAGAAACGGCTGGCTCAGGTGAAGACACAATCCCAGTTTTATGCTATTTTAGAATAATTATCATTATTTATCATTGTTTGATAGTTTGATGTATGATATATGACTCTTGTATTATTGCATTATTATTATAATGCTAATATTTATGTGTGTTCCCATTGTTTTAATTCATTTTTTACCTGATGAAGATCCAGTTCAGATCAAAATGTTGCCTCTAATAAAATTTGTGGCTTGGAGCAGAGTGTCCAGGCGTTACTTTTTCATTTACTGACACAGTTTTTTGTGGCTTTGCACCTGTTGTATGCAATGTATACGTAATTGCTCTCTTTCTACTAGAATAATCATCATTAACATTACATTATTGTGAATGATTGTGAAATCAAGGACAGTATAAGACAGTGGGGCAGAGGGCAGCAACTTCAGGAGGAGCTGAAGATGCGGGAACAAGAGCTGGAGACTTTCCTAACCAAGCAAAGAGAGGTAGGCATCACTATGCTATTTTTACTATTTTTGAATGGTCCCCTAGTTCAATGAATGAGTCAAAGGGGCACGTTTTTATACCAAGCTGGAGAGCAGAATCCAGCTGCTGAGTTGTGAGCAGGCCGACGTGAAGAAGCAGAACCAGCAGCTGCAGAACCTCAACATGCAGCTGCAGGAACAGCTGGAGAGCAGCGGAGAGCAGCTGCAGGACGCTCTGGGCCAACTCAGCCTCATTCAGATCAACACTGCTCAGGAACAAATAGCCAGACAGAGGTGAGGGGATAATGCATCAGGAATTTGTTTCTGCAGGCAATCTCTTGGTGGTATGATGGAAATTAGGAATTAATTTGGATTCTTATGTTTGTCTTGCATTAGAAATGTGATGAAGGTTTCCAGGAACATGCAAAAAGAAAAGGATAGTCTCTTGAGACAGCTGGAGCTTTTGAGGTAAAGTACATACACATCTAGTACACGTTTTCAGATTAGATGTAGTTTGACACTGTCCTATGCTTCTTCAGTTCTTGATGGACAGATTGCACTAAGGGCAAGTGGGAAATGTATATATTTCATTTTTTGGGGTGAACTGATCCATTGGTTTATTCATTAGAATGAAACAAGTATCCTCTCAAGACTTTCACAGTCAAAACATTGTGCCTGAATAGCAATGAAGTTGATTCCAGCATTCAGATTTCCCTATATTTCTTCATTTATGGCAGTTTATGGCAGTGGCTCTAAACTATGTTGTCTTTTCATGGAAGGGATATGAACAAAAGGCTGCGAGATGAGAAGGATGCCCACCACTCCCAGAAGAGGGTTAGTCACAGACGCTCTGTCCTCTCTCCTCTCCCGTTAACTTATTACCTCTCTGGAGAGCCTTGTACCCCGTGGACACAGCAGTTTTATCCAGGCTAACCATGCTGGCTTCATGCTTCACCTGGACAATTATTTATGAGGGCAGCTCTCACTGCTTGGTTATTGTTTGAAATGCTGATGATGTCCTTGCCACGGTTGTGGATTTTGCTGTGAAATATACTCTGTTTGCAGTAGATGAGGTCAATGAACTGAACAATTTTGTTGAATAGTATTTTGTTAATGTATTTTTGAAGGAAGTTAGTGTAATATGTTAATTATACTTGGTGTTATTTATATAGATGAACTTTAGTGTCAGTATTTTCACAATTTCAAAAAATTGACAACACACAATATTCATTCAAGGAAAATGTATAGCACAATGAACACCTGATGTTTATTTTTTGTACTTTTTTCCACACTGTATCGCTGTTTAATGAACCTGATGTTTAACGAACCTGATGTTTAACGTCTTGGCAGCAGAATAAATATCATCACTGGACTGAGTTCTGGCTTTTTTACATGCATAACAAATCATTGTAACATGCTTGAAATAATAACCGTTATTAGAGCAGATTACCTTAGTATAAATATCAATTCATATTATTTTAATTTATATTTCTTGGAAACTGAACATACATTGAACACAAAAATCTTAATGCAACTTATCTCTTCTCACTCTAACTCTCCACAAAACTTTATTTTAGAGTCCTAATGTCAGAAAGCCTTTGCAGAAGAAAGGGTCAATCATAGGTAACTACTTACTGCAAGACAAGCCAATGAAAAGGTTTGTATGACCAGTTCCGTTCAGTGTTTATTATATGGTCTTTACAATTATGTGGAGGGTTGCCCAAAAGAAAACAAAAAAAAACAACTAATATTGTGTATTCATTAATTCTGAAGACAGCTGCACTCATCCAGCAAGTTGGAGCAGGATACAGAGGAGAGCTCAAATTCATCCAAGAGACACCAGCCGTCACGTAAAGTCAGGTGTGAAAGTGTTGAACAGACTCAAATTCAGGTAGGGCAAATATTGAATCTGCAAACATGAATATATATGGCTTCATTAAGATGATTCATTTCATAACTTGCTGCAGCTAGAGAGTGCGAGTTCATTTGTAGTCTACAACCATGATCAAGCACAGACCAATTTTTTTTTCTGTCCACAATCCTCAAAAGCAAAAGTTGTATTTCATTAAACTGAAATCTAAAGTTTGATCCCTGCACCTGAATTTTAGACCAGAGTTGTCGGTCCTCAGCGAGTGTTCAAAGTGGTATTTTTGGGTAACTCAGGAGTGGGTAAAAGCTCCTTCATCCAGCACTACTGCACCAGACACTTCCCCAGTACAGCCAGTGCCACTGTTGGTAAGCTGTTCTCTTGTTTTGTCCAGTTAACCTTGACTACACCAGTTACCATACCTCTCCATGCAGATCAGAAAAAGGGCTTTGTTGCTTCTAGGTATAGATTACCAAATGAAGACTGTGACTCTGGGCTGCACCACCATTGCGCTCCAGCTCTGGGACACTGCAGGACAGGAAAGGTTGGACATGTCAACTTCTTCCCATGTTCAATAACCACCTGCCTTTACACACACACCACATACTGCCACCTTGATGTCATGAAAACTGGTGTGTGTCTTCAAAGAGTATCCAGTCATTCCTGTTACCCCGTAACCTGATTTTGCTTCACCCGAGTGTGATTTTGTTTTCTTATCCTGCTGTGTTCTCCCTTAACTCCCTCTGCAGATTTCGCAGCATTACGCAGCAGTACTATCGCAAGGCTGATGGTATCCTCACCATGTACGACATCACTCACTCCCCCTCCTTCACAGCTGTGAGAGGATGGATGGACTCTGTGCAGGTGGGTGGGCGGAGATGCCACAAATGGTGACATGCAAAACAAGTTTTGAATATACACACACAGGTAGTAGACAATAAAGCGCAATATAAATCCTGTTAGGTACTCATGACATCCGAACAACAAGTTTGTAATAGCCCTTTTACACAGCAAGCATTCTGACTGGCAGGTAAACACAGGTATTACTAATGGCATTAAATACGGCTCCATTCCTTTTATGTGCAGCCGAGCCTTTCCAGTGAGCCATCATGAACAACAGCAGGATCCTGGCTCAGGCCTGCATGGACCAGAACCTTAATTAATGTCATTAGAACCACAGTGGCATGTGTATATGCATGTAGGCACATTCTTGTGAACAGAGTCATTCAGGAACAAAATAGAGCATAACAAATAGACACTACAGGGGAGAGGACTAAGATGGAGTGAGCAAGACGGTGTGTGTGTGAGCTGAAATCAGTGGTTACAGGTGTGTCCTACCATCAGATAACGTTTATAGGCCTGTTTGGAGTCTGTAATAGGGGTTATTGATCTAATGTATTATTTTAGTGTATGTGGGAAAGATTGATCTCTGACCATAGATGTTTTTGTAAGCCAACACTGGGATAAGTGCAGGTGAAATTGGTCTAGTGACGCATTCCTGTCAGTGTTGAAGTGTTGGAATGGCAGTATTATTGTGGATCTGAGTAAAATTTAATGGCCGGAGTATTTGTGCAGTACTGAGCTGACTTAAGTTGCTTAACCGACTAGAAAGAATAAGTATTTTACAGTAATTAGGCCACTCTTGCATCTTGTTTTCTGCTGTTATAGACAGTACAAAGGTTGGGGACTTGGGGAGATTCAGATTGGTCGTCCTAATCCTTTGAAAATAATGTACCCTAACCTGTCGTACATCTGTCCCAGGAGAAGAAGTGTGAGGGAGCAGTACTGATGCTGCTGGGAAACAAGCTGGACCTGGCAGACAGTTACAGGAGAGAAGTGACGACAAGGGAGGGGCAGAGGCTGGCAGAGGTGAGGGGCATTTGAATATTCAAACTGTTTTCTGAAGTTGCTCATTATATCACTGCTAAGAAGGAACCATTTTTAATTTAAATGAAAGCTCCTTATTTATTTATTTATTTATTTATTTGAATCTCCTGTTTCCTATAGCAACACCAGGCTGTGTTCTACGAGTGCAGTGCCAAAACTGGATGTAACATGGAGGAGCTGATGACTCAGCTGGCTAGGTATGGCATCATATATATGCTTGTTTACTCTATTGCATATGTCATTCATATCATCTGTGTCTTGCAGAATACTTGTAAATGTCTCTTGGCATTTTTTTTTTAATGATTTTTTATGATGTTATGATTCCTCTGGTTTTATCTGTAGCCAGCATTGTTTCTGATGTTCATTTTTGTAAACCTGAAAAAAGCAAAGCAGCCACAACTTAACAGTAAAAAATAAAATCTTCTTATCTACAGGATGTTATCCGCCCAGCACGATCAACAGTGTGAAGATGTGCTTTTACTGACCAAGGACACACAGCCTGGAAGAGGCTGCTGTAGATAAACAACAAAGGGCTGTCTCTAAAAAAAATAATAATAAAGTAAAAATTCCTGGTGTTTCAGTGGATTTACATTTGCTTTGTTTGGACACTGAAGGGATTTATAGGGAAGTGATTAAAGGGTGCCATATAGATTTCTACACTGACAAGGGCATGGTTCAAAAATTGAGGTTTTACACTTTTTTCATCTCCAAACACAAATGGGGGCATTTTTCTGTGAATATGTTCACTGCACTTTATGTTTCATGTTATGCTGTTTTTTCTGTGTTTTCAAGTAATCCAATAAAGGATATTTTTGGTAACTGTTCTGTCTTCATCAGTCTTTTTTAAAAATTTGTTCAACCCCTCAGCATTGTTTTTGGCAGTGTAGTCATGAGCAAGAGAAACCAGCTGGTGGCACCCATGCGCCTAATACGGTTTGTGCTGTTGCAAGTTGACCCGCTCTGCCAAAAGAGGACAGACGCTCAGACGCTTGGGTGGTAGGTTTGGGTCTGAGTGTCAACTGAGAACTTTCCCTGTTGCTCATAACCTTCAAACAGAGCAGCACGCAGACACTGGAGTTAGAGGGAGACTGGAAGAGTTACCCCCAATAATCAACATCCCTCAGGACCCACCGTCTAAGATCAGGTAGGAGTATTTTAGTCACGGGGAAGAGGGAGAGGAATTTTTCCATGACACAATGATTTAAAAATAACTCTGAATATGAGTTCATGAGCAGATACTGTTTTTCTCAACAATTGCAGTGACACTTTAAGTACTTATCTAATAGCAGGGAAAAAGGGAAAAAGCATTTTATTTTTGATATGATTCTATTGTCCTTCATACTGTTATTTTGTTGCCTTGTTGAGAAAAGAGAGATGTTCACTGGTACCTGAAATGTAACACCATCATCTATAATGATGCTGGCAGTCATAACTGTTTCTGTGGACAGAGGTTGATAAAAGTTCAAAGGGTTAGGAAAAACAATTACACCGTGACCAAATCATAAAATAAGAAGATAAAGTCAGCTGTATGTTGTTGAGTACAGGGTGTAAGAAGGCCAGGTTGAGTTACGGGGATAAGAGACATATATATCTGTCGGCTAGCTGACATGTGAGACAAGTTGTTAAGTATATTTCCCACACAACATACTTCATCAGTGGGCTCTCTTCATCACTCTGTTACGCCAACACTTTCCATGTTTGAAATCCTACCCGACTTTTTTATATTGGCTTTGATCTAATGTTATCTATAGTAGGTGTATGTTGGAGTTCGGTCCCATGAATCACCTTTTCACAGAACATGAGGAACCAGACTGGAACATATTACAATGAAAGAGGATATTCCTATTTACTAACCTGACTGAACTTACTATCACGCAAGTCCTGAGGCAGGAAGTCATGCAGTCATGATCCCAGCTATAGCATGAGAGCAGTGTTAGGGGATATGGCCAGATGGGACAGCATCATATTCTCGCTCTCTAGAGGGAGATTCAGTGCTGAACCTCTATGCAATTTAATGCCCTCCAGACACAGACTTTTTGAGTTTTGTGCTCAGTTATGGTTCCTCCCTCTTTCTCTACTTTCCTGAGGTATTTGTTCATGCAAAACTGTACACTAACACGCACTAACACATGCAATTTGCTCTTTTTCAGAATGGAGCAGCAGGGTGAAAAACAGACATGTGGAACAATTTGTCTGAAATATCTACTTTTTATCTTTAATGTTCTTTTCTGGGTAAGTTAACAAGGATGTGTTTGGATTTCCATTGAACTGACGGGGCTCTATTCAATGCTTTTAATAACTGACATCTATCTGAAGCATTATATTCTGTACATATATTTCCATGGTGATTTCTTACTTATGACAACAAATAACCACTCTGTTGCTTTTATTTTTTACCATATGTCATTGCTAATGTCCAAAAACTGTTTACTAGTCTGCTCTGTATGGGTTCTGCAGACTGTAAATACAGTTTAGTGTATGCACAGCACAGAACATAAAAAGACACTGTCTTACAATGGCTATGCTGGAGTTAAGGAGGAGAAATAAATACTGCATACCCAAGGGAAACTTTTATTTTTTCTGTTAACTTTGGGCCTTAATGGTAGACAGAATCAATTCTAATATGCGCTCAGAAACAGGGGAAGTGTAATTTGTGTGCATCAGACAAGACCAATGAAAAACTAATTTAGCCGCAGGTCTCTTGAGGCTCGCAGGCGAGGAATAACAAGGCAGTGTCTTTTCTGCATAACCGCTCTGTGTTTTTGAGGTGCTTGGAGCTACATGGAACTGGTTTGAATTATGCGGTACATTTTTGATCATCTGGTTTGAGCTGGGCTGATAACACTGCGTTCTGTCAGCTGGCAGGTGGAGTCGTGCTGGCAGTGGGCGTGTGGACTCTGGTGGAGAAGAGCGACTACATCAGTTTGCTCAACTCCAGCTACTTCTCGGTCTCAGTGTACATCCTTATAGCCGCCGGGGCCATCGTGATAGTGACAGGAATAATAGGATGCTGTGCCACTCTGAAGGAGATGAAGAGCCTCTTGACTGTGGTAAGGGGGGGTCAACCAAACACTGCCCTGTCACAGTATAATTCAGTGTTTTATTATGGCCATTTTATTTAATTACAAGTCACAATAATAGCATTATCACCTGATATAATGACTCTACAAATCATTTTAGTGGTTCATCTAAATAAAACCCAAGCATTAACTCATTTCTTTGGAGAGGCGTCATAACAGAATCTAAAATCCCTGATTAGAGTTTCTGTTTATATGCACACAGCCTTGTTTGTGTTTGGGTGTATTAACAGTTAATTCTGGCTGACCTTCTGTCTTGTCTGCATGTGCACACACAGGGCAGTCCATTATGTCAGGAGTGCCTGGCTGTCACAACAGACAAAGTAATGCAGAGTGTATCTTTAAGAGTTTAGATTTAGAGCGCGGCTCATCCCTGAGGAATGAGGGGCATCACAGGCGGCTGCTAAGTCTTTAGAGTGTGTGAGAGACAGACAGACAGATAGGCGGAGGGAGATAATATAATATGCACCACGTCGCAATTTCTATTTTCATAATCCACATGAACTTTGTGATGAATAGCTTTCTTACAGTTTAGTCATGCGTTACCTGGCGCATAACCTTTCTTTTGGCCTCTTAAATCACCATAACTGTGCAGAATTCGTGTTTTTTATGAAGGTTATGCATCTGTATATTAATGTTATAAACACCATAACCTGATATAATGTAGGATTCATGTGTCCCCCTTTGGTTCACTTAGTTGTGATCTCTGTTTTTCTGTCTTCACTACAGTATTTGGTCTTATTGTTCTGCATTTTCCTGCTGGAAGTCACTGCTGGTTTGCTGTCCTACATTAATTATCAACAGGTAAAGCTTCTGAATTTATCGACAGCACACTCTTATGCACCAGACCTCTTTATTGTTGCTCTTAAGATATTTTTCTTCTATTTGTTCTACTCAAGAACAACCATTTGTTGATTTCACCCCAACAAACACTTATCTGACTGGGTTCTCCCTCCTTATATTTGACACTAATATTGTGAACTATGTGTTTGTATCACCTCTCACCTCTCTTGTCCTGCCACTGATGTCTTGCCTTTCTGGTCTCTATTTACAGTTTATTTTCTATTACCTAAAACACATGGAATGGCACAATTACAGTAAAATTTGTGAAATTTTCTCTGCACGCATGTTCTTCATTTGTCTATTTTCCACTCTCACACCTCTCTTTCTCCCCCCCTTTTTCTTGCTCCAGTGTTTCCCTCTCTGCTACCAGGTAATCTGCTGCCACCCGTTTCCATTTTATATCAAACTGTTTCTCTAACTGGTTGATATAAGATGGATAGATTTCACTCTGTGCACTTTTTCACTCAGGCGACACTACTTGTCTTTTCCATTTACAAAACTGTTTAGAAAGAATGCTCGTGCCAGACAGGGAGAGGGGTCAGAGGATCTTTGCTCTCATATAATCTGAGTTATGTGGGCACAGGCCAGGTACTGAGGAATGTTACAGGGCAGGAAAGAAACTTGACCATGGGCTATATTTACGAAACAGGGGGGTGCCCAAAGGAAACTCATGTCAATCAGTAGTGCAGTCTTCTCATAATCAGTCACTGAAGTTGTGCTCATGTCTTACAGCTGGATGACGACCTCAGGCAGAACCTGATGGAGACCATGCAGCAGAAATACCAGCTGCCAGGGGAGGAGAGCATCACGCAGGCTGTGGACAGGCTTCAGCAGGAGGTACTCAAGTGGTGATAGGTTTAGATCACACACAGGCAGCTGCTGGATTATCCACCCATCCTGACTGAAAGGGAATAAAACACTGACTTTATTGCTTCTGTGCCTGAAAAAAAAAAGCACAATGACTTTGAAATTTCAATTTGACTGGAGAATGTTGGATAACTGCAGTTTGGCTGAGGTGTTTACACCTGATCCATCTGGAATACATGTAAATTAGTCCCACTAGGTGGCGTGTGAACATAACCAGTGCTGAATTCATATCAAGTTCAGTCATGACTACAATTTGTTGTATGTTTTTGCTATTTTCTCTCTGCTCCATGCTATGTCTCAGTTTAAGTGTTGTGGAAGTAACAGCTCCACAGACTGGGCAGGTAGTGTGTGGATCCAGGCGACGTGGAATGAAAGGCTGGTTCCTGACAGCTGCTGCAAAACTCCATCTGACAGCTGTGGCCTTAGGGACCATCCCTCTAATATCTACAAGGTGGAGGTACGTATGGCCGTGCACTTGGCTGTGGATAACATCTGGGTCATAGCCATCTTTTAAATTCTCCTCCTTTCTTGTGCTCTCAGGGAGGCTGCATCATGAAGTTAGAGGAGTTCATCCTGAATCAGCTGTATATCCTCAGTGCAGTGGCGATTGGGATTGCATTCCTCCAGGTAAAACCCTGTGAAACATCGAGTGACATAAGAATCTGAATCAACATCTATCATGATGTGATGCAAAACCTCAGCAGCTGTTTCCATGTACAGTGGCTGGTTTTGTGTGCAGTGATGCTGGATTAACAAGCTCCTTCTCTTTCTCTTTCAGGTTTTGGGGATGATGTTTACTTGCTGCCTTTATCGAAAATTGAAAGATGAAGCATACTGAGACACACCACATGACATCACTAAAAGTTTGGTTATACTGTATATTTTTTATATCCCTAATGTACACAAGAGTGCTATGAATGTCATTAGTGCAAAACTGTGACATAACATTTTTCAAAAGACACATAGTTTATAGGCAAAATGGTAATGCTGCTGGGCAGCACTGCTCTATTTTGCATATTCCAGTGCATGCTTTCTATATTTCAAAGCTAATGGTGAGTGGATGAACTGTCTTTTAGAGAGCTGTAAAAATACATTTTTGTTTTGTTTTGTTTTATTTTATTTTTTTAGTTCAAGAGAATATACATTTTCAAAAAATGTTGGTTTTGTAGCTGATTTATTTGAATTAGCCTATGTGAAATACATTAAAAAAAAATGTTTACCAACGTGCTAATTTGAAAAAAAAAAAAAAAGGATGCTTGTATTAATATTATTAAAGCACAGCTGTTTGGT
>OMLB01035397.1:38670-82028 GCA_900302555.1 Myripristis jacobus | reverse complement strand
ATTTTATTTTTTTAGTTCAAGAGAATATACATTTTCAAAAAATGTTGGTTTTGTAGCTGATTTATTTGAATTAGCCTATGTGAAATACATAAAAAAAATGTTTACCAACGTGCTAATTTGAAATATTAAATAGTATATGTAAAAAAAAAAAAAAAAAAAAAAGGATGCTTGTATTAATATTATTAAAGCACAGCTGTTTGGTTGTCACTTGTGTGTTTATAATTTTCACATGCATCACTTAACATTATCAGATCTGGGCTGCATGCCCACTTGGTTAGGTGTATGTTGTGGTCGGATAATGACAGGCCTGTTTTAACGACCGGGCAACAAATGACCAGTCACTGCTTGTGGAGCTTTTTGTCCAGAACAGTAGTAGGATCCATAATAACGCCTTCGAGGGAACTTGTATTTTGAAAACCATCACCGGATGTTATTGTCAGCTGACAAGACTTCCTCATCACGTTTTCTCCCCCTTCAGTTCATACGCAAAGCGCCGTTGATTTCCAGTTTACTACAAATATATTTTAACTGGAGGGGCACAGAGAAATAGATGAAATGTCTGCGAAGCCAACTTGCCTGATCGTGGCGAGCGCCTCCCCTCAAGGTGAGTCCGGTAACCTCCGTCCATCAGCGGTGCGCCTGCATCATGTCGACCCATGTCAAATCCTCCAATATACTGCTGTTGCAACTGTGCATTTGTAATCTAAACACTGATATCACTGGTGTGTTTGTTAATATAGGGGTATCAGCAAAATCATTCCACCAGTCATTTAGTCTCTGCAACTCCGTGTTCAACCTCCAGACAGCGACACCTGGGGTAAGATTCAATTTCTGGTACCAAAATGCAGCAAAACACTAATTGCTGCCATGGTGTCTCAGTAATTGCTGTTTGATTTGCAGGGCAAGCCTATAGACTTTGTCGACGTCGATGAAAGCACTGCTCGATGGGTGCAGGACTTCAATGTGAAGCCCTATGCGACACCAGCAAAACTGGAGTCTATTGACGGTGAGATCCCCTAAAATGTCTGTTGGCTCGGCCCTCCTCTACTTCTTGTCTGCCGCCCCCTGTGTTGTTTGGTTTCTGCTGAACTCAAGGTTATGTCACCATGACCAACCCATCCCAGGTGCCCGGTACCAGGCGCTCCTCATCCCAGACTGCCCCGGAGCGCTCAATGACCTGGCACACAGCGGCTCTCTGCACCGCATCCTCACACACTTCACCTCCCAGCAAAGTGAGTGTGCAGCTCCTGTCACTCTGTGATCATGGTGACAGTTTACCTCAGTTATTGCATAAGCTCGTTTGGGGGCCAGGCATTATGCACACACCCCCGGTGCACAGTCACAGGTGCAAGCTGTGTTTTCTGTCCGTGCAGAGCCAGTGTGTGCAGTGGGCCAAGGAGTGTCGGCTTTGTGCTGCGCCACTGAGGGACAGAGGTGGATCTTCAGCGGCTACAGCCTGACAGGGGTTAGTGTGACCTTTCAGCTGTGTGTTCAAATACATTTATGCAGTTGTGTGCAGTGTGTGTTGCAATTAGGGCTGGGTGATATATCAATATCTGTTCAATATCATGGTATAAAACTAGGTCTCATCTGGGATTTCAAATATTGTCATATAGCATAAGTGATGTCTTTTCTTGGTTTTAAAGGCTGCAACACAAAAGAAAGTTATTTTTTCCGAACTCACTGGACTGTTTTATTGTTTGTGTCTACCTGTTTGGTTATCATATCCAAATTACTGATGACTGTTTAGCAAAATGTCTTGTGTGTAAACATCTTACAAAAGTACTAAAAGTCATCCCTGCAACATCATCACAATATCAACATTGAGGGTATTTGGCCAAAGATATTCTGATATTTGATTTGACCCAGTCGCAGTATAGTAACTACTTATTTCTGGTGAAAGCCTTCAGTGTTTGAGCTGGTGCGGAGACCTGACTTTGCCAACCTGCCGTTGATAGTGGAAGACTTTGTGAAAGATAGCGGTGGATCATACACAGGTGAGCTGACCTTTATGTAAAATGCATAAGATACTAAAAAGACTCCGCCATTGCCTAATTTGCATACTTACAATTCAAACTGTTGTGTGCTTATCTCTTTGTTTTTCAGCAAGCCAAGAGGATGCCATGCATGTAGTCATAGACAGACACTTAGTAACTGGTCAGAATATTCAGTCAACTTCAGTTGCTGTGAATAATCTAATCCTGCTGTGCAGTGGCAAGTAAAACCACCACACACAATGTTGGTAGCAGCCACACTCCAATCACAACAACACGTTTGCTCCAAATTCATGTTTATGCAGTGAAACGTACATTCATCCAGCACAAATATCAAGGAAGACAGAGTCAGAAATGTTTGGCAACATTGTAAATTCAAGTTCGTCACAATGTCCAGTTACAGAACAAATAAAAAGCCATTTGACACACTAAAACATAAATATTTTGATTCCCAAAGAAGAAAAAAAAAGCTTTGGATGTAAGAAGCAGATGCAGTCTGAGGATCTTCAGACAGACATGCAAGATGGAAGCTCGATGGCATCCGATGCAACAGAAAGTAAATGAGTCCAGGATGCATTGGTCACAGCAAGCAAAGCTCAATCCATGAGCAGAAGAGTTTGTGTGCAGGTGTGAGCAACTTGCCAAAAGACTTAACACCGATTTGTTGCTCAGTATTCGGGACCAGTGAGGAGAGGTTACAAAAGTAGCAATGCACCACTTCATTTAAACTTTTTGCATTTTGATCATGTACCAATTCTGTGTAAAAGGGAGATGTATTGCTGCTTACTCATTGATGTACTATTTGATAGTTTCTTCACAATGATGTGACTTAAGTCTTCTCAACAAGGAATAAAACAAGATTTAAAAAAAAAAAAAAATCTACATTTTGCTTCCAATCCTTTTCATCCATGCTGACTGTAAGAGGTCTCAAAAACTTTCAGGACCCTCTGACAAGTCCCAAACCAACAGCAGCCAAGTTGAGTATTAACTAAACCCTATCAGTGGCTGGTTCCAGAGTTCATTTGATTCACTCAGTAAAGAAAGAAAAAGAATCATCACATGTGACACTGGTATTTTTGGTATACCATGTTTGGATTTAGAAAAAACAAAAACAAAACATGATTGGAAATCCATATGCTGATGTGCAAAAGGTCCACAGTATCCACTAGCAAATCCTGTTCTCATAGAAGATCATAGAAATAATCCAGTCCTTGTCCTAATTCCCACATGGAAATTCCTGTACCCAGTTCAGTAGCCAAGGCGATCCTTAGGTAGAGTGACTGCCAGAGAATTAGACCAGAAAAAAGGGTTATTGCACCATGAAACAGCAAACAAACTAAATTTTTTAGTGAATGGCTAACAGTCTTAAAATAATTTTTTTTTAAAAAATGCTCCTGCTGTGGTCTTCTACAAAAGTAAACTGAAGGACAAAATAGGTCCTATATTGTCAATTATTGTGATTGTATCTGTAAGCACGCACAAGCCAAGTATTCAAAAGATGGTATTATCTATGCAAAGCAACTTCTAAACGTCAATGAGCAGCTTTTGAACATGAACAGGAGTGAGTCAGTTCAAGGCCGCCTTCACTTCTTAGCTACCAAAACATATTTTGTACACATTTCTGCAGCCAATACATATGTACCAGACAGCTGTGATCATGACTGTTGATAAAAAGTCAAAAAAGGACAGGAGTGGTCCTTTAATATGTGAGGGCTTTACCTTTAGAGTTGGGTAGTACACTACATGCTTAACTCCATTGTTCCTAGAATGAAAGGGAAAAGACAAATGTTAGACGATGCGAGTGGATGTCAGCCACAGTTTGTTCACTTAAATGAAAAAAAACAATCACTACCTTTTGTAACTAAAATAATGCTCTGCAGAATATTCATCCCAGAGAAGTTTCGGCCTGAATTCTCGCAAAATTTCAATGTACCTGCAGAGATTGTTATAAAAGAAAGAGGTGAAGAGTGAAATATATTAAATTGCACAATTGCTCACATGTAAAAACACCGTAACTATCACTGATTACTACAGTGGAACATTAAGTACTACAGTGTTATCTCACCTGCCCCCCAGGACTGGCTCTGTCCCTTGGCTTGCAAAATCAAGACCATACAAATTAAGTCCAAGGAGGATCTTTTGCCTCCACTGGCTGTTGGGTGACAACTGGAGAACACAGTCTCTCATCCAGGGCAAGGGTGAGCTTGGGCCGGGTCTGAAAAAACCAACAAAAAAAAAACAAACAACCAACACTGTATGTGAGTGCTCTGCATCAGTGACAAAGCGTGGAATCTAGTTGCACTGGTTCATTCATTCAGGCCATTATCACCTACAGCGATTCTGTTTCAGACCAGATGGACAAAATGTTTGCTGGAGTCTGACCTGCCAGCATTGGAGTAGTCGTATGTCATGAGGCTGAATGCATCGACAGCTGGAGCCAACTGCTCAAACTCCTCCCTGCCAAACATTCCCGGCTGCCCCGTGCTGATCATGGAAATATAGAAATGTTGTGAGGATTACCAAAAAAAAAGAGCATGGTGTTCAGGCATTTATTGGCATTTACGCTTGTTAAAAGTGAAACAAATTTCACCCACCTGGTCACAGCAGGTGGGATGACGAGGATGCAGTCTAATTTTTTCGCCTTCAAAGTCTCACAAATGTGCTTTATCAAGTGGACCAGCTCCCTGCATGGGAAATATTCCATCGTGTTTAAGTATTTGAATCCTCTGAAATGCAAAAATGCTGCAGCAGCAATTAAGAGTAATAACAAACAAGGGATGTGGTTATACACTCACTTCCTTTTGTTACCTCCCAGCTGGCTCCAAAGCTCCAAAGTAAAACCATCAAAGCCTTCTGTCTGCAAGGCCAATGCTTAATTAGATAGAAACAGCACAAACAGATAGAAACAGCACTGTTGCTAGGGAGGAAGCGATACAATAGCGTGGCTGCTTCTGGCACCTCATGTTGCCTCTGCATTTAATTACCTTTGCAACATCCACCAGCTCACTTCCCAGCTCTTCAATTTCATCTTCGCTACCCAGCACACTCACGTAGTCCTGGTAAGACCAGCCATCGAATAACAGCCGAGGCACTAGGAGTGTAAGGAGATGGAGGAATAGAGTGCTTGATAAAAACTGACCAAAATCACCTAAATGCTTATGGTGGCAACCGGAGATGAAGATATCCACTCACCCATCCTGATTTTTCTGTTAGACTTGCGTACAGCTTTGACCCAGCCTGGAGCAAAGATTTGTTTACTTGACATGATTAAACTGTTGTGACACTTTAATAAGATAACCTTATACAAAGAGTCTGTCGTATTGGACTGCTAGTGATGATGTGAAGCCTCTACCTGGGTCATGGTCATGGAGGCCGGTAACGTCAAAGCTCTCTGGTCCTCTTCGACGAAGCTGGAGCCATACTGGAGACACTGAAGTCAGTCTGGAGCCAAATATCTTGGCGATGTCATAGCCATGGGAGTTCCACTACAGGGAGGAAAAATCAGTCATAATGTCTAAATGTAAGTCCATAAACCTCCACACGGGACACTTACAAATAGGTCACATATTCGAGGAAAAGATAACATTGAGTGTTTTAAGATGTTGGGCCACCACAAGCTGCCATAACAGCTTCACTGCACATTAGCATAGATTCAGCAAGTCTGTGGATCTCTACAGGAGGGATGAACACCACTCTGCCAAAACATAGGGGACATGTGGAGCCAAACCCTGCCATGAAACTACAGGGGTCCATTCAGGCTTGTAGTGTTGTCTTGGTGGACGCCACACATCATCTCGCCCACTTGTCCAGAATATGGTGAAGGATGACTCATCTGGCCACATCAATTTGTTCCCCATATCGCTGTACACCAGTGCCTATGGTTTTTATAGTGCCCAGTCCCTCCGGTAGAGTTTCAGATACTTGCAGAATCCATGCCAAGGTGCAGTGAAGCTGTTCTGGACTCTCATGGTGGCCAAACACCTGGACAGTTTATGTTGTTTGTTCCTTTGATTTGTCACCTGTCTGTATGTTGTGGTAATAACATTGCTGTCAGCTGATTAAGGCACAGTGGATGTTGGACACCAAGCAGCCGGCATGCAGAAAGATGTCAGACTTACAGGCGTGATGTATCCGAGCACTGGTCCTTGAAAGGTGCGTTTCGCATGAGCACAGTATCTTTTTTCCTCCTTCACTATGTCTCTCCACTGCGGGTCTGACACCACAAGGCCTCTCTCCGCAACAGACG
Source organism: Myripristis jacobus (assembly GCA_900302555.1). Taxonomy (NCBI): domain Eukaryota; kingdom Metazoa; phylum Chordata; class Actinopteri; order Holocentriformes; family Holocentridae; genus Myripristis; species Myripristis jacobus. The sequence goes on along the minus strand of OMLB01035397.1, from coordinate 75,788 downwards.
AGTCCGCCAGTGATGTCTGCAGAAAGATCAGCCCATTTCAGAGACACAGTCATCTGTAAGGTGTTGTACCCTGTCACCACCGTCCTAGCTGAGCAAATGACAGGTGCTGCTATCAGCCTGTGCTTGCTGACAGCCACTTCCCTGTTGCTGGCAAATGCAGGTGAGTCCCAAGACTTGAAAGACAGGCAGGACCCGCATGACATGCCAGCAAACACAGCGCACACAGCACTTGTCTCAGGGTCATGAGTTAACTCACCTCAGCCTCAACTTTCTGCGCCTTCTTTGCATCAGTTTTGGAAAGCGTGGCACTGACCACCCAGCAGCATGAGACGGTGCACAGCAGGATGAACGTCGCTCTCATTTTCTCAAAAGCGGAGTTAAAAAGGAAGCCGTGAGCTGGTAAATAAGACGGCTGCGTGCAGATCGGCGCAGGCAAAGTCCTCCCTTCCTGATTGGGATGAGGCAGATTAACTTGTAAGAAGAAATGGCATGATGTGGCTGCACAACAATCACACGATCACCCCGCCAGTGACGGCTCCATTAATAACGCGACAAAACAGTGCACGCAGCCTTTTCTGCGGCCACGCGATCGCCCAATAACGCCTGATAATCCTACCCCACTGATTCAAGGAAGCTAGTGCCAGCTTTTGATTGACAGTATAGCTCAACGTGTTATTTTGGGGAGAATCAACGAAGAAGAGCAACTTCCGCTTTGTGTGTGTTTTTTTTTTTACAAAATAAAAGTTGCGACGCGGACAAAAGCTTCAGCAGTCCCCATTGCATTCCAGCGGGTGGCGCTAATACGCGAAAATAATGTTAGCTACCCGCCATAAAAAATCAAGAAGAAATAAAAGAAAGTGATCCCAGCCTGTAGGGGGCAGTGTCGGTTTCCTCTCTCTCCAAAACTACAAATAACATGTGAGCCTGTCAAAGAAGACAGTACTTACATGGTCACAGTCGCCACAGGTGTTCAGTCACTACACTTTATAATATTTACTACATGGTCACCTGCTGCTCTGCCCTCTGCCGCTTTGCTCTCCTCTCAGGTAATCTGTGAGTGTATTTATAATTATATTTTGGGAGGTTTGGTGCCGACCTCCAGCCAACGCAACTGAAGCTAGCATGCTAACATGTAAATATCAGTGGAAGTCAGAATAGCTGTGTGGTGAAATCTAACAGCCACACACAGCTGTACAGTAGCCTGTTTTTATTTATCCTCACAGACAGAAGTCGGTAAATCATGCAGAATTAAGTATGTGAGTGTGAAAATGTTATTATAATTTGCTAATGGGATCTGTTCTTGTTTCCCTGTTGGCTATAGCTGCGAACAGACAGCGTTTGAGACTGAAATTGTGTTAAATCTGTGAAATAACATTGCACTGTATTGTATTGTTTACAGTGAGCTATGGAAATCGAACAGTTTGTGTCCAAAACACTCGAGCTTCTGCAGGAGGAGAGAGAGGCTGAGATAGAGGAGACCAGGTATGTAAAGTGGACCTATCCTCTTTATTTTAGAAAGGACTAGAATCCAGACTTTGGTGTGTCTCTTTTTACTAGGAAAAAGGTTGGGAGCTATGTCTTCGGAAGTTAAAAAAAACAAACAAACAAACAAACAAACAAAAAGCCATAACTACTGACCCTAGAAAAAGATTTTTTTTCCTCTTTACCTAATTTGAGTATAAAGTGACAGTTTATCCTCTCATTTCATGCCTCAGGGTATGGCAGGAAAACGTAGCGCTCAAGGATCTTCAAAGCAAAGGAGTATGCCTGCTGAAGTTACAGATAGGAAGTCAGTCCACGGGCCTGTATGGTCGCACCGTGGTCACCCTGGAGCCAAGAAAACACATCGGCGTCTCAGTGCTGCCAAGTAACAGCTTTGGACCCGGTAAGATAGTTGATAAAAATGGCTGCTCTGTGGTTTGATGTGACTTGTGTTTTCACACTTTACCCAACATGAGATTGCGGGGTTTTGTTACAGGGGACATCGTTGGCTTGTATGAGACTGGTGGATTCAGTACAGCCTCTCAGATTGGCACAGGGATAGTGACAAGAGTCAGTCAAGCATCCATAAGTGTGGCCTTTGAGGACTCTCAGGATGGCCTCAGTGTTGACAGCGATTCTCTTTACAACCTCTTCAAGCTGGCAAACGATGTTACCTACAAACGAATGAAAAAGTGAGTGGCACCTGCAGTATATAACATACCACTGAGCATGTAAAACGGATTCAAGTGAGTTATGAAGCCTTCACATTGTTCTCTGTGGTGTTATGTTTATAGTGCCTTGAATGCTCTGAATGGATACAGCAATGGGCCGGCTGCCAATTTGATAAATGTTCTCTTTGGATACTCAGAACCTGGTTCTCAATCACAGCCAGGTAAGAAAGGCTTTACAAACCAAATCTTGGTAGATACCAGACATCTGGTTTTGCTTTCTGTTTCCCTTCAGTGATAGTTCATAGACAGACAAGTAATCAGCGTACTTTTTACACTATTCATGATCTTGTAGACTTACGAAACTCTGATTACATTAATTTATTCTGCTGTTTCTGTAACTTTCAATCAGCTGAAGTAGCGTTCTTGAACTCGGACCTGGATGATTCCCAGAGAGAGGCTGTTTCTTTTGCCCTGTCTCAGAGAGAGGTGGCTGTGATCCATGGGCCACCAGGCACCGGCAAAACTACCACAGTGGTGGAGATCATCCTCCAAGCAGTCAAACAAGGCCAAAAGGTTCAGTCTAAAATCCACAGTTACTTGCCTTTATATGAATATGGCATATGTTATCAGATCTTTTAGGGGAAAGATGGCTTGTAAATACTGCTTTTATCCTGTCCTGTCAGTGTCACTGGTTGCTTTATTTGTTATTAGTGCATGTCAGTTCAGTTGCTGCAGTTTTGATAATTGGATTGTGTTTGTGCAGATTCTCTGCTGTGCCTCCTCTAATGTGGCTGTGGATAACCTGGTGGAGAGGCTAGCCAAGTGCCACGCTAAGGTCCTGAGACTGGGTCATCCTGCCAGACTGCTGGAGTCGATACAGAAACATTCGCTGGATGCTGTCCTCGCCCACAGCGACAACACAAACATCATCGCTGACATCCGTAAAGACATTGATAAAGCTTTTGTAAGTGAGTTTGATGTGTGCTGTTACTAGGATGTGTTCTGTTTTCAATGATTTGCAGAAGGACTTGGCAATATATTGATTATTGCATCAATGTCATGACATGAAGCTCTATCATCTGGGATTGATTTTAGGTGCTGTAATATTGTGATTATGGTATAAGTGTTGTTTTTCCCTGGTTTTAAGTCCAGTAAAGGGATGCAATTATCTGAACTTATTCCACTGTTATGGCTGTCTAATAAGTTACCTGCTAGGTAATCATATCTGCATGACTAATGATTGTTTATTAAATCTTTTATCTGTAAAGTGCCAATAGTAGGTATTCAATTGAAGATACCATGGTATTGTCCATATTGCCCAGCCTTAATTTGTAATATTTTCTTTTTTTCTCTTGCTTCAAGGTGAGAATGAAGAAGGTGCATGACAAAGGGGAGCGGTTCAACTTCAAAAGGGAAATAGGGGAGTTGAGAAAAGAGCTGAGAACCAGGGAAGCAGCGGCCATCACCCAGATCCTGAAAAGTGCTGATGTCGTGTTAGCAACCAACACAGGTCAGTAATGGTTTCCATTGACGCAAACGGTGCTCAGTTGTGGCGGGGACAAAAGGCAATTAGAGGCCGCTTGTCTGTGTCTCCGCAGGCGCATGTGATGACGGGCCTCTGAAGTACCTGCCAGCAGACCATTTTGACTGGGTGGTGATAGACGAGTGCGCCCAGGCCCTGGAGAGCAGCTGCTGGATCGCCCTCCTGAGAGCACGCAAATGTATTTTGGCCGGAGATTACAAGCAGCTACCACCCACTATCAAATCACAAACGTAAAACCAGGTTTTCTCTCTTTTTTTGCATTCAGATGAACATTTAACGTCGCAGTGAACCATTTTTAAAAAAAATATATTGATATTAACTCAGTATTGTGATGAGACTAGATACTGTCTGGGATGTTGTGTATTGTATATCGTGGTATGGCATCAGTCTTGACTGATTTTTAAAGGCTGCATTACAGTAAGGAGATGCAATTTTCTAAACTTAAGAGACTGTTCTAGCTGTTCTATTATTTTCCTTTACCTGCTTGGCAGTCATATCCACATTACTAATGATTGTTTATCAAGTATCTCTAATATCACTAATATTGTACTGACACACCAATATTCCTCCCTTCACTATGTCACAATATTGATCTCAAAGTATTAGGTCAAAGATATTGTGATGATTGCCTTTGTCCATATCGCGCAGCTCTAGTGAAACAGCAGTTTGAGAACATTTTGATATGGAAATACAAGAAAAAAAACAATTTTTTAAATTGTAGGTGTATATTATGTCAAGGAAAATTAGCCAACATGGTAAAACAAGTCATTATTCATTCAATTGTTACTTTTGCCACTAATATCGCAGTTTATTGTGTTCTTCTGTATATAAATAAAATATTTCTCAACTTTTGAACTCATTACATGCTTGTTAAAGTTTGGACCTGATTGTTTTCTTCTGTCTCCCATAGGGCTGCAGTAAAAGGCTTGTCTGTAAGTCTCATGGAGAGACTCATCCAGAAGTACGGGGACTCTGTGGTCCGCATGCTAACTGTGCAGTACCGCATGAACAGTGCCATCATGGAGTGGGCCTCCAAAGAGATGTACCAAGGAAGACTGACTGCTCATCTCTCTGTGGAGAGACACTTGCTGAAGTGAGAATAAGCTTGGTCATCAGAAATATCTCATATATATCAATGAAATCAAGTCAAACTCTTATAATCAAGAGTTCTGCCCAAACAGAGATCTGCCGGCAGTTTCCTGTGTTGAAGAGACCAGCACCCCCCTGCTTCTTATTGACACTGCAGGCTGTGGCCTGAGTGAAATGGAGGTCACTGATGAGCAGTCAAAAGGCAATCAAGGTTAGCCTTTTTTTTTTTTTTTTTTTACTGTAAAGCCTGCAGTTCAGTGAAAGAGTATATTTTATGGTTCTTTTGGGGTGTGAGATGTAAACAATCTGTTTATTGTATCCTCAGGTGAAGTCGACATTGTTGAACTACACATAAAAGCATTGACTGAAGCTGGAATAAAAGCTAGAGACATAGCTGTCATTGCCCCATACAATTTACAAGTAAGATATTCATGTTACCCTACTATGCCAAGTAAGGTTTTTCCAAAGTTAAATGGCCTTGACAGAAGAATAAATCATGGGCTCTGAAACCAATGCTTTGCTCCTCTTTTGAATCACTGTGAAGGTTGAACTTCTGCGTCGGAAACTTTCCACAAGGCACCCGGAGTTAGAAATCAAGTCGGTGGATGGGTTCCAGGGTAGAGAGAAAGAGGCCGTGGTGTTGTCGTTAGTTCGGTCAAACAGAAAAGGTAATCTCTTGATGTGAGGCCCTGCCTGGAACTGCATAGTGTGGCTCATTCCTTAATATATACACTGACATACATATATACCATATGTATTTATCGATTTGTTTTTTTTTTTTTATAGGTGAAGTTGGATTTCTAGCTGAGGACAGGAGGATAAACGTGGCTGTCACTCGTGCCAGACGCCACCTTGCTGTAGTGTGCGACACACAGACCGTTCAGAATCATGCCTTCCTCAAGTCTCTAATCGATCATATGACTGAGTGTGGAGAGGTCAGAACAGCGTTTGAGTATCTGCAGGACATTGTGCCGCAGAACTACACTCGCGACCACAAAGACACCAAGGCCAGCGCTTCAGCTAGCAGCTCCTCATCTACCAAACAGAAGGTGAAAAATCAGGCTCCGGTCAAGGCGAAACAAGGACAGAAGAAACCTGCTGGTAAGGAAGATGCTGCCCGCTCAGATAAGCACACAAAATCCTGCTCATCAACACTGACAGAAGAGGAACGAACCAAAAACAAAAGTGCTGAGATCAGAGAGCAGGTGGAGAGATTCCTGAAGGACCCAAATCAGAGTGAGCTACAGTTCCCATCATCGTTCAGCTCTCATGACCGCCTGCTGGTCCACCAGATCTCTGAGGAGCTGGGCCTCAGCCATGAGAGCAAAGGGGAGGGCAAAGACAGGTGTATCATCATCTCCAGACCGCTCAAATCAAAACCAGTCGAGGAGCCGACACAATTAGAAGCCGTCCAGGAAGAAGAAACGGTCCCAGAACCCCAAGAAAAGCCTCTGTGTCAACCTCCATTAGACCTTAAAAGTTTACATCTGGAGCGAATGAAGAGGGAGCAGCAGAAAAGGGAAGAAAATGCTCAAAAAAAGCAGGACAGCTTTCGCACAGCACCAAGTCAGTCTTCAAAGAAACCCAAGTCAGCTAAAGGTCAGTAGAAGAAATATTTAAATGTTGTTGTCTTCTTTTCTACTGTTTTTGAGTGTGAAAACCTCGTGTGGTGTGTCTGCAGCAATTCACCTCTTCATCATTTCTCTCACAGGAAAGAATTGTACCAAGGCTGGTGCCTGTGACATTGCTGCTGCTGCTGCTGCAGATGACAACTTTGATGCACTTATTACTGCTGTGATGAAGGCTGACAGTGTGTGTAGTTTTGTCAAGTGTAAAGCCTCTGTGCTGACCCTGGGTCAGCTCTGCCTGTTTTGCAACAGGCAGTATTGTCTCAGTCACCACATACCTGAGGTAAGACAAGTTGGAATGCAAATTATGAGCAGACCTCAGCCCAGTAGTATTTACAAACAATTTATGGTTTGCACTAAATTACACAGGTGCCAGATATGACAGGAGATGTTTAAGAGTTTCAACAGTCACAAGGACGTTTTTGACAAGTTAATTTAAATTATTTGATGGCGCTTGACAAGTTAAAGCAAATAGTACCAGTTGTTTGCAAATACTACGCAGATCTGTGGGGACCTTCATTCCAAAGCACATTGTTTTGGTGTTTTTTTTTGTTTTTTTTGTTCTTGCAAAATCCAGTATGTCTTGTTAATGCTTTCAGGTTCACGGCTGTGGGGATAAAGCCAAGTCCCACGCACGGATGAGGATAAGCAAGGAAGGTGTTCTCTATGCTGGTAGTGGGAAGAAAGACAAATCTATGGACCCCAATAAGAAAGCCTATCTACAAAGGAAACTGGACTCCAAACTGAAGGATATGGCATCTCAAAGGAAAACAAAAAGCAAAGACAAGGACAATTAAAGCTGTCAAAATAACATGTATAATTTAATAGAATTGAAGATTTTTTGATGCTAGATCAAACTATGCACTCTTTTTTCAACAGTGGCATGTTTGTAAATTTGTGTGATGAAATATAAGGCACATGAATGTACAGTGTTGTATTTCCTGATGAACAGATACAGCTGGATATGACAGCAGGTTTAATTGCATACATGCACAGTGGAACAACACTCACACAACCTGTTCATTATTTCAAGTGGTAACACACATGGCACACCTGCCTAATAGAAGTCTTCATTGGCTTCATGGCTATTTGTCCATGTCAGCCTACTGCACATCTACAGCTATTGTCATTGGACAGACAGTCAGTGGGCAGGAGCTTTTCCCTTTCTCACTGATACCAGGGGCGAAGTAGGGGAATACTCTCTCTGTGAATTTATCTTTAAAAGTGTGAATTGGTGTTGAATCAGCGGTGTTGACGAACACCACCTTTCCCTTGTCATAGTCCAGCTCTACAGTAATCCTCTGGGGTTTATTCTTCACCACTAGCTTGGTGCGAGGGAACGTCTGAGCCCAGTATGTGTCTCCATTACATAATCCAATGATCCAGAATCCCTCAGATGGTTTTAAGAAGATGGTGTTCTTCCTGTTGATGGACTCCTGGGCCACACCGATGTACCAGTCAGAGCCATGGCCCACGTGCACAGTCCAGCTGTGCTTTCCAGATGTGAAACCAGTGGCTCCCAGTACAGAAATGCGGCTGCTGCAGCGCTCAGGGTTGTCAGGAAGCAGCAGCTTTTTACTGTACTGCACGCTGGTGAGTTCTTCATAGAACCTTAAATTGCACTGGGCTGTATTTGGATCCATGGTGACAGGAGCTGGAAGCATAAACAAAGTTCAGTGAGTTGAAAACAGCCATGGTTCATTGTGAGCTGTTAACAGTCACAGTGTTGTTTCTCACCATACTTGACAAGTTCAACCATCTTCTTCCAGACATCATACTTGAGTGATCCCAGATATTTTGCAGAATCTATCAGAATATCTCTGATACACTCTGGCCGTGGGATGTTGTGTTGGGTCCTGGAGCATGAAGACAGGATTAATACATTTTAACATTAAAAAAGTAGCGCTGCTTTTGGGAGGTTGATTATACATACCTGAACTTTGTCTGCTTGTAGTCCTTAAGTGAAAGAATGTGGAAAAAAGAGTGGAAGACAGATTAAATCAATTGCATGTCAAGTTAAACAAAATGACATGGTGGGCAATGGCTCTAAGTGGCTCTGACCTTTAAGAACAGCACATCTCTTGCTCTGATGGCCGCCTCAGTGTCACTGACGATGGAGGAGAGTTTTTTGATCTGCTCCTTGATGCAGTTCAGCTTCGTTTGCATCACCTGGGTCTTGAGTTCCTCCTCGTGTCGGAGCTTTGTCAGTCTGGTCTTTTCTTCCTCCCAAAGAAACTGGTGCAACGTCTGAAACTCCTCCTTAATCACCTTCTCATTATGGTCTGCTTGGCTCTGTAATTGATGCGTGAACAGTGATTATTTACATGGAAAAAGTAAAAGAGTGGTTGTCTATGTGATGTGCAGAATGCTGTTTGATTTTTTGGGCTTGGGGTGAATTTGAAATCAGTCGCACTAAGATTCTCCTGCTTGCAGAAGGCCACAACATACAGGCCTCACTACTGTTATCTAAACTGGAAGTTGAGGTGCCTGGAATAGATTACATGAATAATTAGTGAACAATTTATTTATTAATTAGTGAATATGATCATAGCTTTTACCTTTATAAAATGTTTGGTTTCATCCCATTGTGCCATCGTCTTGTTCAGTGTTTTCAGATGATCCTGTAAGGACTCCAGCTTGATTGAAATTTCCTTCTGTAATGTTTTATGGGATTCATTAGGGAAGATGTTTCCATGATGACACACAACACAACCAAAACTAGACATGTAACATTTCCTGTTTTACTGTTTCAGGTAATACCATAATGTCATCGGGTTTCAGTGTCCCTGTTTCCATTACACTGTATATGACCTGTAGTCCTTAGGTTAAACAATGTGAAAAACACTGGAAGACAGGTTGCAGTAATTTCATGTCAGGTTACCACTTTGCCACTGAGTACTGGCTCTGAATGTGCCATTAAGAACAGCACTGCTCTGGTTCTGATGGCCGGCACAGCATCACAGATGCTTTTTGATTTTTGTTTTGTGTTTTTGACCCATCCCCTATCCCAAACTCGGTTTTAATCTTAACCTTACAATACCTTTTTTTCTGGAGCTGCCTCCTCCACCGGACTGATTTGGTGAATTTTATGCAGCTTTGATGTCTGGCAGACGACACAGATGGGCTCCTCATCATTGTGACAGAAAACCTTGAGCTTCTCATTGTGCCGCGTACAGACGTCTGGACTCGGGCACGTCCTCCGCTCCTGAAACGAGTCCGCGGCTATCTTCAGCTGCAGGTTGATGGGCGGCCTGTCGGAGGCGGACGGCGTACGGCACACGGGGCATTCTCGACATCCCTTCTCTTGCCAGAATTGCAGTAAACAAACTTTGCAGGAGTTGTGGCCGCATTTTAGGCGCACAGGGAGGCTGAAAACCTCACGGCACACGGGACAAAGAAGGTGCTCGTCCGAGACTGAAGCCGTCGCTGCCATCAGATCCGAGCGCTCCTGGAAACCTCTGGTCCTCAGGCTGAGAGTAGGCGGCCAGGTGGAACTTGTGTACTTGTGTCAATGCTGACCGACTAGTTTAACTGGTTAAGAACATCCTACTCATAAATGTATCGCCTCAACAATACCGAGAAACCGCAGCCAGAAAATCTAAAAATAGCATACAGTACGGAAATTATGACGCTATAACATAAAAATTATTACAATAAAATGCAACAGTACCAAAGGCGATTCCTCCCTTGTCAGAAGACAATATGTGGCATGGAAATACAATAGAAACAAGTGCAATAAAATAGCCTACCTTATGGATGCATGCTTTTATTTACTTACTTACTTACTTACTGACTTACTGACTTATTTACTGTCTATACGCATTCAGGCTTACATGCTTACACCATATGTGAAAAGTATGTAATCCAGACTTTCTCTCGAATATTGCAGGAAAGTATTTATTTTTTCTGGCAGGAAGGCGTTCACTGGTTGGCCCTCAGCGGGGCGGTGGGCGCTGTTAGTATTATGGCATTATGATTATTTGAGTGTTTACAAGTCTGCAAAGCCCTTAAGTATGACCAGAATATAACAGGAATACTCTATAATGCAGGAGATAGTCTCAAGCTTGCACATATAAAAAGAACCACGTGTTCTCACTTTCAGTGCACTTTATTATATGGCAAAATGATTTCATATTTAACACATGGTAAAATGGCTTGACTTATGCATAAGTAATATTAACAATGCATTTCAGTCAGTCCGTCTAAATCAGTAATAATTAAATGAACATATCTACAAAAAACATTGCAATAGTAAGCATACTTCAATTTTGTATTTTTTCTGCATTAGTCGTTTGAAGAGGGCAGGGGTTGGAGGAAAAACATCAGAGGTAGTTTAAACCATTCAAATGAGCGGTTCTGTCAGCAGCTGCAAACAGATCAGGATGCAAGGTTTGGTAAATTGTATCAGAACGTAAATAAAAGTTAAGGAGTTATCAGTACGTGAGTTTTACACTGAACACAACGGGGGTGAATAGACCATGAATTTCACTTGTAATGTTTTGCTTTCAAGGGCTGTTCAGAGGTGAAGTGACTCAGTGATGAAAAACGTAAGTGCTTGTGCAGTAAAAAAATGTCTTGGTCTCTCTGTTCATACTGTCAGCCTTTCAGTATTGTCACATGTATGGATAGAGGAAAACATTTTGCAGCAGTGTCTCTCATGCTCCTCAAGAACTTGTGTTACAGTTGTGTGTGATAAAATAAGTACTTCACCTCTCTGAACTGGGAAATAACTGTATGACAGTATCTGCTGAAATGTTTGTTTTCTTGTAGTACCAAGCATTTAACCTGTTTTCACCATATAAAAAAAAACAAAAAACTTATCAACCTAAGAAACATTTTAAAGTATAACACTATACTACACAAGGACACCACATGCTCCTTAAAAAGCAATTTAGTAAAAGCAACTACAGTTTTTGAGGAAAATCTATTTGTCAAACTCCTTCTAAGGTCAAATCAACTACCAATTCTAATTTTGATTGATAAGGCTTGTTGATCACAATCAAAACAAGAGTAAAATAAAATAAGGACATATCAATGGGGAAAAGGCATTGAATATTAAGAAATATCATAATTATTTTGAAATAAGTAAATATTCATAGTTATTTTGAAACATCAACAGAAATTGGTGTAATTCATCCCGCTGACCAGCTCAGCATTGCAAATAAAAAATGTAAAAACAACTGAAATGGTAGCTGAGCACTGTTTTCTGTTAAATCTTACTACTTCTCTTGAAGTCACATTGAAATTACAATGCCACCATTTCACAAAAGAGAAAGATCTCAATTTGACAATTGAGATTTTACCAATCAAGTCATATTTACATATACTACAGATATTAAAATAAAACAGTTCTACATGGCAGTGACTTTTTCTTCCAATTAATTATTTGACATGTAAATAATTGGTCAAATACGTTTTTTTCCAATATTATGCAAGGTTTCCCTTCTCAGAAATCTTTCAACTTAGACTGCAGCAAACCCTCTGTTAGTGTTAAACTTAAGAGGAACATACCTCCAGAAACAAACGCTGGACAGAATAGGAATTAATATGAATAACACAATGTGTGTTGATTCGGTTCCTTAATCTCAAAGAATAAGGAAAAAGAGCTGCATACACCTGCTTAGTAAAGACATACTAGTTTGGATTTGTTAAGAGGTTTTAGTTAGTTTTAGGCTTTTACAAAATACGTCAAATATGCCACTCTTAAACAAATTAACTTTAAAACAATATGTACATGAATATAATAATAAATACACCGTGTCTAAAATCAATTAAATTCCTTAATGGCAGCGGTAATAATGTATGTTCTCTACCATGAAATGACACAATGTGGTCAAACAGTAACAGGGAGCACTGTTTGGTAACAAACCTCAGAAACTGTACACAGTGTTAGAAAATCCATAATATGTATCTGGTCGTAATCGGACATGTGGCAAAAGCAAATGTGAACTTTCAACAACAAATCCTGTGAATATTCAGATATCACTGAGTCACTGAAGGTTAAACAATAAGTTCTTTATAAATTACTTCCCTTTCATGCTTCCGATACAATTGTAATGCATATTAGAGCAAACAGTCAAAGACATAAATTTTCTTTGGACTGCTCCATACTTCTTCTTAAGAGTATTCTAAAATAAATGGCCACTCAACAGAATCAGTGTAGGATTTCCTCTTCAGCTTGTACCGAAATGCAATGCTGCCAGATCGGCCTCGCTTACAGGTGGACGTGTGTAGATCACCAGTAAAGACATGGGTGTCTGGATTCTGTCCTCAGAGCCTGGGCCACTTGGCTGTGTTGAACATCCTCTGCACAGAGCAGGGAATTAGCACTCCTTGTGTTGAGTCAGCACACCCAAAGGCAACCTGCTTCTCTTTGTTGAGTCAGGAGCCCGTGTAGCTGAGGTTGGAGTGTCTGTGTTCTGCAGATCCAACTCATGAACGCAGTCGTATAATCACACAAATCCAGGCTTCATGGAGGACCGGCAGCATTTGGGACAACCCTTTGTCCCGTTTGTCTGCAGGCACCTGAGAGGATTAAACAGGTGAGTGTAAACAGCTTTACCTGTGAACCTGTTCACATTTTTAAAAACAGGTGCACACTAGATTTACAGCTAGATTCTCTCTAACTAGACTGCAAAATATATAAAATAATGTTTGTCTCTGTTTGTTTATCTCTCTGTAACAATATTGGAAAGGCAATGCTTGACCAACCAGTTTGAATAAGGTCAATATCAGTCTGGGTGAACTCTTTGAGTGGCTTAGTGGTGTATGAATAACATTAAAAAAATTGCCAGCGATTTCTGTTATTTATGAAATATGCATGCGACAGAAAAATATAAAAGTAAGAAGAATATGTTGAATTAGAGCACCCACTTGAGGTGGAAAATGTGTGAACAGGGCAAGGCCTGTAGCTGTTGGTCCTTCTCGCCGATGGACTCTCCACACATTCCACAGTAGAGCTCCAGCTCCTCGACACACTGCAGGAACTTCACCACCTGCTCTCTAAGCTCCTCCTGCTGCCCCAGACTTCGGAAAATCCCCTCACTCAGACAATGCACCTTCAGCATGCACAGCTACAAGGTGTGCAGGAAAAAGACATGTCAGCATGGTGTGCCAACCCTTTGTGCTTATTCTGCATGCCACCCATAAATCTGCAGCATTTTGTCAAGTAAGTTTGTGTTAGTGAATTTTAAATACCTTGTTTCCTATTCCCTCAGCCAACTCCTCTGCTCGTTGCAAAGATTCAAGTGCCTGAAAAGTCAAAATAAAGGATGGTTTAGTATTTATAGGAACAGTTAAACAAGTTTCAGTTTTAGGAGGACTGTAGATCCAATTATGTAGCAAGAAGATTTTTTTATTTTAATTATAGTAACCTTTGGATATTCTTTATGCAAAAGCCAACACTTTGCAACTCCCAGGAAGATCTGTGCCTGTCCAAGACGATTTCCAATCTCCGTCATAATGCACATTGCAGACTCGTAGCGAGGGAATGCTTTCTGGATGGAAGAAGAGAAACATCACATTTAAATTTAACAACAAAAAAAGCCCTGAGTATTAGAATCAAAATGTAAGAATGCAAATACACATATAAGCCGTTGAACTTGCCACTCTGGTCAACCTCAACAAACTTGCACAAATGACACCTTACCTCAACGTCGTTCCTGCAGCGGTGAATATCTGCAAAGTTTAGTAAGCACAGTGCCTGCAGAGGACGGTCGCCATGCTGCAGCGCAATTTTCATGGATTCCTGGTGGAAACAGAAGTAGTTTTTTTTTTTTAATGGCATTAAGTCCTGAGCAACAAAATCCTTAAATTGGGTTGTTGCAGTCTTAATTCATCCTATCACTCAGTGGTTATCCTCTGAAAAGGTAAATTCATTTCTGAAGTAATCCTATTCTGTAGGCCAGGTAAGGCTTTGTAAGGTAACAATGACTAAGGGTTTGTCCCACTCCCAGTCTGTGATAGGACAGTGCTCCACCACTGCTCATAATCCTATCATTTCCAATGAATTTAAATGATGGGAAATGTGTTCCTGAAATGTACCAGGATGATAACAGATATGTTTTCATTAGACCTATACGGCTAAGAACTAATAGTACTACTCTAATATAGAACTTACTTAGGTGTAAAAGGTTAGATAAACATCATACGCTTCATAAAATGTTATTTATCACAGCTATTGCAGTGACATCAAACATTATTTGGTTTTTAGCTTTAGGACAGATTTTTATGTACATACTTAACAAGCTTTGCCCTGTGAAGCTACAGTTTATAAATCTCATGCAGAAATGTCATTTTGAGTTTTCAGTGTCTTGACTTCACAAACTGTACAGCTCATGTATACGGTGGTCACTGTGTCACCTTTAGAGGTCTGCATGTACTGTGGTATTCTAAGCATGACAAGATGAGTAAATTGTTTGGCTAAATGTGTTTGGCAAAAGTAATAAATCTGAAATGCAACCTGCTGCCCTGCTACTATACCAATACCTTCACTGCACTCCAAGGCAGTGACATTAAGTTATTTTTCTCCCTCGGTACGTATTTAGAACAGAACAGTTAGGTCTAAAGCCACTCTCTTCATTAACACTTTAAACCAGCACCTCCGGGGGCATATTTTTGTCAGGGTCTAAGGCCTGCTACAACAGAGCAACTGGCACCTGCACCTGTCAGTAGCACACCGCCTATCTTCAGTTCTGACATCAAAACAGTCAAAGTCATCAGGGCAGGAAACCAAACTGCGACAAGTGCATTCTTCAGTAGTAAGATGAGCTGAGAAATATTCTTCTGGGCATGAATTTTGTCTCTGAGGTGTAGCTTCATCTGTGGGACGGAACTGAAACAATACCTCACAGCATTCCATGGCGTCAGGCAGGCGCTCCAGTTTCCTGTAGGCCACAGACATGTGGTACTGGCTCATGGCGCGGTACTTGAGGCTCCAGCTCTTACCATAGTCGTTGACCAGCTCAGCTGCTTTGCAGGGGAAGAACAGGGCTTTCTCATAGTCCTGTAGGTAGACATTGTTAATGAGTGAGACCTGTGATGTCTTCTTACTGCTTGTTACTGATCTTGTTATTTGCAGTAACTGCTGTTACTGCAAATAACAATATCACTACCCTGGGCCACTGTCCCATTTAGATACTAGATAGGGTACTGGCATCAAATTCTTAACTTGTAATTAGCTTCCCACAAGCATTCCAGCTCCAGACTGTGTTCTTGCAAATTGGACCGAATCAGAACCAGTGAGTGTTTGTTGGAGTGTAAGCCTATTACTGACAGGCATATTCTATTTTTTCTTTCATAACGTAACGTGACATATGAGTGCATTCTTTGAACACCACTTCATCACAATCCCATTGAAACCAATCCTCCCTGGGAAGCCAGGGGATTACTCTTACAAATCTCTGATGTCAAGGGTACTACATAAGCCTCTGCCAGCCAGACTACTCACTCTGCTTTTGTTGTGCAATACATAGTGTTGCATGTGCTAATCATTGATGATGTTTGGTTGAATAATCTGCAGTGTTATCATACTATGCAAATACCCTGGCAACATCAGTACTGATTGTGCCATCAACTAACACATTGGAAATCCAATACATCCTTTGTCTGAAGATGTTAGTTGAGAGGTATACAATCAGTAAAGTATTTCAGATCTTTTTTCATCAATTGTAAGACACTAAATCAGTCTTGTTGTCTCCATGCGTCAAACAAGGATCCTTTTCAATCAAAGAATCTTAGAGATTAGGTGACTCAGTCTTTACACATGATTCAGCACAGCATCTAGGGAACATATCGAATACATGCTGAGTGTTAGCAGCCCAATCAAACAGAGCCTTATGGACTAAAAACAATCATATCTCTCCTATAAACAACAATATACAGCTGGTAAAAACAACAACAACAAAAAATACAGATGGTCTTTGACTCAGTACCTTAAGCTGGATATAGATGTTTCCCAGACTGCAGCAGACTCTGCACTCCAGCATCTTGTCATCATTGTTGTGTGCGTAGCGGAGGGCCTTCTCATAGCTCTCCAAAGCTTTCTGGAAGACACTGAGGCCCAGGAAGGCGTTGCCCATGCTAAGACATACCTGGCCATTGAGTTGCAGGCTGACAGTGGTACCCTGCATGTTTAGGCAGGTCTTACAGTCGGAAATTGTTTTATGGAATTCACACAGTTTCTCGTTGCTCCGTGCCAAGTTCAGGTAGCCCTCTGTCAGGTAGTCAGGGTCCTCCATTTCTCTGGCTGTGTCAATTTGAGCTAGGGCATACTGCAGAAAGAGGGTGAGAGTGAGATCATGGAGCGCAGGAAAAGAAACTGAAAATATCTGTGGTACCAGATATTAGTCATCCTGAATTGCAAATTAATACAACATAACAAAAATTTGGGAATAATCCAATGCATTAATCACATACAGATCAATTACCTCACCTGTTAACCCCTTACAAAGGATTTCAAAGTGGTATAGCCTCCACCTGAGGCTAACTTGTTTAAGAAGTTCACATCAAACTATGAGTTACAGAGATTGGGTGCTGGGTGAGTAAGAATTATTATGTCAACAATATATCCCTCTTTGATGCTCAGGTTGCAGGGCACTCATTTTACCCAACATCATGTGTGTAGCCACAAATTAACCCAATGCTCTCAATATCAAACTACAGGAGACCAAGAAGTCTCCTCCCGTTTCATAATTGTTTAAACACTGTTCAAATGCTGCTGCAGAATTAACTGTACCTCCCTCACAAGACTTGGTGACATATAAAATGAATGGGATATTCAGTAGCATTCACTCATCAGATAGCAACCAAGTACACAACTCCACTGCTGGTTGCATAACTTACATGCCAAGTGAAAGCTTATTTATGGCTGGACACGATTCTGATCGCAACTGACAAGAAACGATTACACAACAGGGAACATTATAAGAGAGATTTATATATACATTCCCTAAAACCCAGTGATCAGAGGACAATTTTGCAATATTGTTATTAGCGTTAGGTATATCGCTGGGTACGCACAATTTCACCATTCACTTGAAGACACTGAGTAGTGATATATGTTGATTATCTGAGTTATCATTTGGGAGGCTTACCTTGAGCATCTCTTTATATTTTCCCATTTCAGAGTGAGCAGTTATCAGGCACCCCAAAACCCGAAACTTCCCTCCAGGATCTGAAGTCTTCTCCAACACTTTTGTCCACACCTGCAGGGCTTTCTCTGTCTCATTGGACTGATATAGCTTCAGGCCCTTCTCTATCTGCTGCTTGGTTTGGTCCTGGCCCATCTCTGGTACAAGGTGCCTCATAAAAATATTCATTCGTTTAGGTGGTGCAACTCTGGTGAGGTAGCAAGAGAGTAAATCCTTGCCATGCACAATACGTCTCCAAAGACGACCCCCTGAAGATGATCCTCTGAGAGGCCGGTGCCAGAAGGCCTGCCAGATCCAGCTCTCTCAGCTCCGGCTGTGCTGAGATGGAGAGGAAACTGGATCCGCCGCAGTAAAAGAGCAACACTCCGAGACCATTATCACCAATCACTTTTGTGGAGAGTTAGAGGGTCAGGAAAATCTCTTCCCCATTTAACCTCACAATGATCCTCTCTCACCATTAAGTGTCCATAAGTTCCCCTCTGATTTCCGCTTGAAAAACGCCAAAGAAACACGTTTCCCAGTGCAGAGCTAGCTGTGATATCCCAGAATATCTACTCCCTCCACACCCCAGTGAAAGGAATTCTCAGCGCCCCAGTGTCCAACCCCCTCCACCTTCCTGCCAGTGCTGGCGCTACAGCAGATGGCCTTGTCACTCTAGACCATGTGTCCCTTCAGGAATTCTGCTCTGCCCTCAGTAAGAAGTTCCAAGGTCACTATAGCTCCTAGCAAGCTACCTTCACACAAAACCCGACTCCTTGACCAAACATGACTTAAAATGTTCACATCACACCCCTTTGAACGATTACAAACCCACATCCTGAAATGGATGCGACAGGAGTCTCTCATGTGAGTCTGTGAACTTTGAGACAGAGGCTATAAACAGCGTTGCTTCACAACACTGAGCGACTGCACAGCAAATGGTGCTCAAAGTGCCTGGCAGTTCCTATTGGTGGTCCTTATGGACGCGCATATGTGCCCCCATGTCCCCCCACCCCTCACCTCAGCGTCAGCAACTGATGCTT
The DNA here is from genome assembly GCA_900302555.1 of Myripristis jacobus. Classification (NCBI taxonomy): domain Eukaryota; kingdom Metazoa; phylum Chordata; class Actinopteri; order Holocentriformes; family Holocentridae; genus Myripristis; species Myripristis jacobus. The sequence goes on along the minus strand of OMLB01035397.1, from coordinate 57,203 downwards.
AGAATAGTTCACAAAGTCTGACATGTTACCGGGCTTGGGTTTCAGCTGCACAGCCTCCTGCAGCACATCAATGGGGCTCTGGCCTCTCTAGAGTAGCTTTCTCTCCCTCAAGTCCCCTTTCACCCTCCAAGGACACAAAAGGGCCCTTTATCACCTTGTGATTCACAAGATGTGTTACCAATCCCAAAATATATCCCTGAGGTTAGAAGTCATATATTTGTTGTAGCATAGCCAACATACCCACAGTAAAACAAAGTGCACTATTACATCCAGAAATGCATCAGTATATAGTTTCAATAATGAAAGCGCTTAGGTAAATCCATTGTAATAAACAAAGTATTCATAGTAACAGATTACATCATTAGACAAGGCTCCCAAATATCAAAACATAAGCTGACAGTTCGTAGCTACCGTGATATATTTGATATTTCTGATAATAATTTAACTTGATGTACATGTACATTGTACAGAAAAAATGCAATCATAGGACAAAAAACTGAACAGTTTAAAAAGTTAGAAAACACCCTTCATCATCACGTGTTTGCAGTGACGCAGTAAATGACATCTGAGGATCTCTAGCCTACAACATCATGATACATTTATGCACTTACAATATAAAGGAGGATGTTTTGTGTCCAGAGTATTTTGTCATATTGAAGCTGTTCATGCGTGTCAGTAAACAAGCAGTGCACAGAAAACACTTATGATTAGTTCATTGTTGGTTACAACATCACCACAAAATACAAGAGGCAAGGTCCAAAAATGGACCATGCCACTTTCCAAAGAGAGCCAAAATAAGACACACTGTAATACAAATAGTGCTGAAGCAATTACTCAATCAACAGAAAATTAACTGATTATAATTTTGATAACTGGTTAATCATTCTAATTATTCATGTTATGCTGTAGAAATCCCAAACATTTCCTGGTTACAGCTTCGCTAAGATCACTAAGATGCTCCAATTTGTTTACTTTTCTTTTCTGTGTTTATATCGTTAAAAAATGGTCATACAAAGGAGGCGATTTTAAGGCATCACTTTGGTAACTTCAAATGAACATAGCATTATTTTTGAAAACTTACAATGATTAATCAGTTCATCAAAAACATAATCAATAGAGTAATCACCAATGAAAATAATAATTAGATGCAGCCCTAAATACAAGCCAATGAGAGTAAACAGCTTTTGAGGTTGGGTATGAATGGAGTGTAAAATACAGAAACCAGCTGAGTCAATACACTGAGAGTGAATCTCTTCGTAGAGTGTCAGAATAGCTCATTAATAGTCAGCTTTCCAACAGTCTTCTGTGATTGCCAGTGGTGTGTTGGTGTGCCACACTGTAAACATCCACCAGTGTCTTTAGGCCAAAACAAACTGCCAGTTTGTGAGGAGGATTTTTATCCCCCTGATCACAGAGACCACAGATGTAGCGGGGTTAAACTTTAATGTGTTTGCGTCGCCTTTTTTGCACTTGTCCCTGAAGACATATATGCAACCGTTGCAGCTGGCCACCTTCCACAGTGAAGGAACACAGCTCCACACTTCAGGAAAGCGCAAACGAGTGAAGCTTTCCAAGAGAGGGTTGTAGCACACCAAGGAGTCTCCCTCTGCCACGATGAAGATCACGTCCATGTGGGCGGCGGCGTGCATGCACCCCGCAAATGGCAGCATGTAAGGTTTGATGTGGCACTTCTGAGAGGCTGTGTCAAAGCACTGAATAACACGGGATGGCTTAGTAAAGAAGTCCATGTCATTCTCCTCTCCTCCAAGCAGGTAGATGGTACCTCCCAGGTTAACCCCCGCAGCCCCAGACACTGCTGTGTCCAGCTGGCTTGTCTCTGTCCACATATTGTCCTTCACCGTGTAGTAAATGACAGCGTTGGACAGAGTGTCCTGCAAGGTCTTACCTCCTAGGGAGTAAATGGTGTCTTCAGTGGGGACGGAGACCATGGTGTGGTGGAGGCGGTCTCTGGGCAGTGGAGCACAGCGCTCCCAGTCCATGGTATGCATGTTACACTTCCACATACGACGGGGGATAGAGCCCCCCACCACATACAGGTCCCCTCCATGCTTACAGGCGGCAGTGATCTGGTGGCACAAACTGTTCTGGCCACTAACGCTGATGGCATCATCCTCGTCACAATGTAGTGAAACAGCCAGGGAGTGGGTCCGTGTCTCCTCTTTCCCTATCAGGTAAATGTGGACATTCTCGCCAATTTCCTGCAGGCACAGAGTTGGAATTAGAGACAGGTAATCACCAATGACATTACATGAGAGCAGTCCGCTCAAAATTGCCTTTCAACTCTGTGTAAGAGAATGTCACCTTTAGGTTTTCCTGGAGAATGCAAGAAAACTCTTCTCTCTCCACCTTGTTGTGGTTTATCCACGACTCGATGGCCACTGTAGGATTCTGGGAACTTGGAACACCATCTGTCGTGCAAAGTACATGTATTTTCGCATAGCAAAGGATAACACATTGCAGCACATGGGAAGACAATTGCAACTAGGGCTGAATGACATGGTAAAAAACAATAATAATAATAATCAAATTGCAGTTATTCTGACAGGTAATGTGATTGTGATGTAACTTAAGTTATACTTTATATAAGATATGTTTTGTGATTTAGTGGGAATGATCATTTTTGCATCATAATTTTTATTTTCACTGAAAAAACTAATACAGTGATGATGATGTGATTGTTGCCAAACAAGCATGCTCTCATACATCTGGAGAACAGGATTTGTAGGCCTGGGGATCTCCGTAGCAATACTTAATTTAAAATGGTGTTCTGTCAGTACAAATAGATCTGATTGACAGCATTCCTTTTCTATGGTTTTATCACACATGCTATCTTTATTAAAATAAAATAAATCAGCTCCTGCAATTTGGACATGGTACTTGGTCATATTGCAATTTCAATAATATTCAAGCAAACCATTCAGCCCTAACTGCAACAGTGTGATGCCCTTACATTTAATACCAGTATAGTACCTTTAATGATATCCAAGAGCAGGCAGAGAGGCAGATTGAGGAATTCTTCTGTCTGATGCAGCTGGACCAGGTGGATTTTAGCACAGTGCTTGGCGGCAGTGTACAACTCCTGGTCACTGTGTCTGTCTGCAAGCCACATTACCTACATGAAAAGAGTTTATCATCACACTGATGCATATAAATGTTAAACCTGAGGAACAGCGACTGCAAAAGGCTTGTGGGGTGCAAAAGAGTAAATCACCTGCAGGCAGTTTTTGACCTCCACTGTCCGTGAAAGGAAGCGAGAGCATTCCTCAAACAGAGCGGTCAACTGGTACATGTCAGCCATCTCATACGTATCCTGCAAGTCCTCTACTCTCAGTTTAATAGTACCATGATAGATATAGTCAACCAGCAGCTGAAAGACAGGGGCACTGACATCCTTCAGCTCAATGCTGCGGTTGTGGGACTCCTTGAGGTTGGAAGTGAACATGGAGCGGAAGAAGCTGCTCTGGGCTGAGAGCACCAGGCGGTGCAGGTGGAACTCCTTGCCATCCACTGTTATGGTAACATCGGCGAACAGGCCATCCTCCAGGCACAGGTCCATGATGCTCTTCACGACCCGGCTGGAGTGGGAGCGATCGGTGAAGGTGTATCCCAGGAAGTAGTTTTCCTCTCCCACTGAGCCCCCGACACTCAGGCCCCCCTCCTCACTGGACTCCATCTCTGCTGCTGGGCTGACGGCCATCAAGGAACACAACATTCACTTAGGTAACATACAACAACAGCTTCCTAAGAAACGCTCCTTATCGTCACAGTTCACAACCACCTCCAAATCAGCGTCAGATGATCAAACGCCCTGAGTTAACGCTGTTAGCTTTAGCAGATGAGGGTGGATGCTTGTGTGGACTCAAACATCTCTTTGCACTTTACGTCGCTGTTTATGAACCCGAGTGAGCATAATAACACATAAACAGAGAACTGAAGACGCCCATTATCTAAATTCACCCAAATTACTTAAATTATTACAGTATTTTCTGACAATACTACGTGTTGTGCTGTGTTGTAATAGGCAGGGTTAACTGTTAACTTGGCTAACGATACGTGGCTAACGTTAGCTCACTGCAGCTAACTGTTGAGTGTAAACTGAATCCTGATATTGTGGCGGTGGAGCTGCAAACGATTATTTAGTGGGAAGACAAAATTGTGTAGTGTTACAAAATGACTAGTAAACCAGGGTGGTTACCTTTATCTTCACTACTTTATCATTCGGACGCTTCAACTGAACTTTTCTCCGGAAGTAAATAAACTTTTTCACCAGCCTGCTGCTGTGAGTCGACCTGCGGCTGCTGCCCCCATGTGGCAGAAGTGTGTTACTACAGCTGGCATATATATATACGTATTTATAAGACGCATTTGTAGGCTACTGCTTTTAAAGCTTCATCTAATAGTGAGAATGGCAAAATGGCATAAACGCAGTGAATATATCAGACTCCTTTAAGTCCCGAGAGGTCAGTGTACTGAGCATCTAACAAACACATAAGTGAGAGTGTGCAGTCTTTGTTTCAGCATATATCATATTTACCTACAGAATTCAACCAGGTGAGCTTCATCAAACTGTGTTATAGCTCAATTTTCTTCATGCTGCGAATATGCAGAACCAGGAATTAAAATATTGCTGCAAACGCCACAGCCAGTTGGCTATTGGTTCCTTTTTCCAAGCTGGAAAAATGCGCGGTATGCAGGCTGGGTCGTCCCTGTCTGGATTCACTAAAAAATCAGAGGCAGAGCAGAGGTGAGAGGGATGCAGTGGTATCTGTCGATATTTATCGAGAGAAGAATGGACATAAAACTGCAATTTCAGATCTGCCTCCAGATCATGTTGGGGTTTTGGTTTGGGCAAATATGGAAGGGTGAGTTGAACAGGGGCTGCAAACAGTGCTGCATTAATTAAGGACTCAAATTTTGAGTATCATTGAATATTATGCCTACTATGATGATACTGCATGCATTGCACTGTTAAATACCAAGTTCTCAAGCATGAGTATCACTTTAAAGGTCACTTTGTTCTTCTGAAATGACTCATTTCAATAAATTAACATCTGTATTTTGTGCTTAGATGTGGCTGCAGACAGGAATCCTGCTTCTTACAGAATCAGCAATTCAGTCTCTGATGCAAACCTGATGTTTGAGGTACAGCCTATTCCTCCTTATGGATTTAACAGAAATCTTGGAGCAGGTACATCAGATCTAATTACATGTCTTGCAACACTGTAAGTAATGGATATTTCTTTTCCACCTGTCCCCAGTTCTTGCTGGGCGGGGTGGAGATTGACCAGGACAACATCGTTGACTTGCTTGATGAGGAGATGGCATCAATGAGGCAAGGGCGAGCTTTCCTGTCTCAGATCAATGACAATATCCCCAAAACCCTGAGTTCCATGGAGCAGATGCTGGACACGCTCGAGGGCCAGGAGAAGGCGCCCGTGTCTCCGACCGAGTTCGAGAGTCTCGTCCTGAGCATGGTCTACTCTGCCTATCAGAGCAAGCAACAGGAAGGAAAAGGGGGGCAACTGGCCTGGAGTCGAGTGCTCCTCCGATTGGCCAATGTCACGGTCAGTGATCTGCGTGGACATTATCTCATTGCTTATGCATAATATAACTGTCCTTCTGTATGAGATAAATGAGCTTACAATAAATGACCTGATTTGAGCATCATTAAAAGTGTATCCATATGGTTATTCAGAATGTTGTCAAAGATCTGTAAAACTTGGACAAAATCATGCAAAGTTGGCTCCATTTAAGCAAAATGAACTTTTTTTTTTTATTCCAACAGAGTATAAAAATGTGATGAATACAAAAGTTCCAGTTATAGATTGAACTATAAAACAGTATTTGAAAAAAAAAAAAAATCCTCTGCAAACATTCACCACATCATTTCGACATTCAAATGATCCCTGAAGAAATGTAAATGAACAGTATGCAACATAGACTTAATGGTACAGTTATTTATCACATGTCAAAAACCTGAAAATGATACAAGTCACTTCTTCTTCCCCTTTTGTGCGTGGCTGTTTTCAGTACACCTCGACTTGGTCTTGGTTTTGACCTCTGATGCCTCTAGAGAAGCCAGCTTCTTCTTGAGCTTGGCATCCTGGGCAGGAGCTCTCCTGTCCCTGTTGGAGCGCTGCTGACTCGCTCGTCGGCCCCTCGAGCTGCCCACGTCTGACCCCATTTCCTCCTGACATTTGCTCTGGTGTCTGATCAGTGAGTCTTCCCGCTTCCATACTAGAATGTTAACCCCTGCGATCGAACGTCAAACAGCTTTAGCAAGACAAGTTCACCTCTCTCATGGAGATTATTTAAAGTAAAAATATTTCCACAATTCTCAGTGACTTGTATTTTTGAGAAACTCACCCATTCCAGATCCTATTATATCGCCCATCGGATTGAATTTGTTGACCTGCAAATAAAAGGTATCCAAGCGTTATAAAAAATGCAGTTTCACCACATGACAGGTCTTTAAGCTGTACTTAAAATGCACTCACAGATATGATTCCTGGGGCATTGGGATCTCGCAGCTGACACGCAAGCTCTCCTGTGTTGCTGTCAAAGATGTCGATGGTCCTGTGGTCACCGGTGCAAACCCTGTCATCGGGGTAACGGCCAGCCACGATAAGGTCGTAAACAGGATGCCATGTGGCCTGCAAAAAAAAAAAAAAAGGAGAAATTTTAAGTACAAATTGTAGTTCAGCAAGAATTAACAACAGCCCTTATTTAAAATTAATCGTCAAAAGAAGCTGTTGATGGGATCTAAGCCCAAACACACACATGCCCGAGATACTGCAATTTGCAAAACTGGCAATTTGTCCTCACAGCAACATTAAAATGCTGATGAGAAATACTTTGATTCCCCAGCTTTCATCTTTGCTGGAATACGCTCTGCTATGTACAATGTAATTATCTTAAGGTATGTTTTATTATATGTCATTTGTTCAGAACTTATTGACAACAAGGTCAACTTGTTTGTTATAGCGCCACCATTTGGCAAATTGTTGTAAAAGTTTTTGGACAGAGTAGTGAGGGATATTTCAAACCAATTAAGAAAACCTGGTGGGTCTGGGACACAAGGTCTCTCAGCTAAAGTTTGCTTTAAGGCAGTAAAAAAAGGAGTAGAAAAAAAGAAAATCTGAACAAATACAACATAATTCCAGCTCCTGCAATTTGTGGCCCCCTAATAAGACTGACAAGCAAAACAAATAACTCTGCAGTCACTGGTGGGTAGAGGTCCATACAGAGTTTCAGGCAGGCAGCATAAGACACATCATCATCATCATCATCATCATCATCACTACATACTACAGTCATGACCCAGGAGACGTTTCATTATAACAACAGGATACATGCTTATGTAGAGAGGAAGCCAACCTTGATGGGTGTGAGATGCTGAAACTGCCTGTGTGGATGCTGGATGATGTGTTGAGGTTTTGACCAATCGGAGGATGAGTAGATCCGGATCTGGTCATACTGATCTGTGGTGAGCAGCTTGGAGCTGTCCACGGGGCTGAAATAGGCTTTACAAAGAAGACAATAACAGCACTGTCACACTGTGACCACAATGTCAGATTTTCTGTACACCCATTATTATCAAATAAATTGTGATAAACATCAAGGATACATGCTTATATGATAGGATATATGCTTTATTATGTCCTCCCAGGTTTGTGATTAAGGTGTAATTCTCCACTGTATCATATAGGATTTCAAAGATTTTACTTCAAATAAAGCAGAAGAGCTGCCTAAATGGACTAAATTGGGAAAAACAGATGCAGACAATTGGACCCTCCATTTTTAATGACTATTTTTATGACCATTTGAAAGCCATCACAACTAAATTTAGTGTATATATTTGTAAAACACAGGTTTTCAAACGTGAGCTGTTGACTGCCAGAAAAAGTTTAATTTTACTGTTATAGGATTTATTTCTCTGCACTTTTGTCACAATTTCTATGTTTTAGGGTTCCATGAACTTTGCATGGAAAAGGTTGAGAATGTTTGTTTCGATAGAAAAGACAAGATAAGATAAAAGAAATAAAATATGTTTGCAAAACTGAGTGTTACCCGAGTTGACAGGTTTGACATGAGGCAGGTCATGGAGGTAGCTCTTCTTGTCTTTAATGTTCCTGAGGTCCCACAGCTTGACGGTGTGGTCGACAGAGGCCGTCGCCAGCAGCCAATCACAACGGGAGTTGAACTCTGCATGGGTCACTTTAGCCTTGTGCAACTTGTCACTGAAAATCTAAAAGGTAAAAGAGAACAAAGCTATTAACAGTTTGAAGGAGCATTGTTCTTCAGTTCATTAAAATATCTTTGGACCTGATTACCTACTATGATACATGCAAATTCTCCTTAGTACCTAAAAGACAATTCAGGACCTTCACTCTCTCACTAAAAGAATAAGTCATATCTGTGCTAAAATATATCTGGACTAAAATATTTAGTCCTGTGTGGAATACCTTTTGGCCATCCATACTGAGGAGGAGCAGCTGTCCAACATTGTCCCCTGTCACAAGCATCTGTCGACTCACAGACACATCCACACAGCAGTACCAGTGACTGCATAAAAAAGCACAAGTGACTGTTACTACATATAACAGATTAAAATCTTTCATCAAGTTATTCATCCCATAGCCAATACAAAGCCAATGTTGTGGAAATGATAACAGTAAAGTTACTGCTTATTAAAAAACTGAGTGATCCCAGTGATTCAAATATGATATTACATGCATATGACTTAGTTTAAAAAGGACCACGCATCACTTTACCCCCATAGAGAATAAATCTGAAATATGCCTTTCTTCTTTAACATCATGCAAACAATAACACTACAGCATTTTCCTACTGAGCATCAGTCTTCTCTGCACTAGAAGCCCCGTTTCCTCACCAAACATTGTGGTGTTCATGGCCACAGTCTTGAGTTGTGGACAGAACGGTGGATGTACAGCCCTCAAAGCTCTGCATGGTCAATGTGCCGTCACCAGAGGCCACAAAGACTTTGGAGAGGTCCGTTGGGCAAAACTTCATCCCTCCAATAAAGTCTCCGGCTCCTTTCTGGGCACAAAAAGACAAATGCAGGCCTATCACAGGGCAGTTACTGGTACGACACCACCACACTGATGACAGTGTCAATTAGATAAGGGCCACCCAACAAGAGGACTGATACTGGACCTAAAACATCTTTTTTTTTTCCCTGACCCACAACCACACTAACTGTGTCTTCTAGAAAACAAAGGGACTTTTATCTTACTCCAGTGTGTCTGTGTTGGCAAACACTCTTAAAGTTGTCCCACTTAAATCTCGAAGTGATGTGGAACCCCCCATAGATGAGGTGAAAAACTGAGTGGGATTTAACTGGTTAAACTTCATGCCTGTAACTGAGTCTCCAGCCCCCATCTATGTAGAGAACAAATAAAAGGACACCATGACATGGTCTCAGAATAAATTCAGGCCTCAGCTTCACTTTGGCCTTGACATCACAGTGCTGTTGCAATTACAGTTATTTATGAAAAAGACTTTGAAATGACACTGTTTGTTGAGCATCGCCTGCCGAGTAAAACATGCGATCACACATCAACCCAACATTTTCCTTCTCTCACCCCTTGTATGAAAGTTGTGTTGGTGAGTACGTCAAAGTCCCACAGAATGATGTCCCCGCCCTTGGACCCAGCAGCCAGTGTGGTCGGGTGCGTGGGGTGCCACTCCAGACAGGTGATCCTGCGATCAAAAGAGCTGGTTGCACGGTGGAGCTGGTAGGAGTTCAGGGAGCGGACGAAGGGCTCCTGGAGACACTGCGAGGGTCAACGGAGTTAGATGTGAACATGCTCAGGATTGCAATGTTCATTATTCTGCACATCCTCCAATAATAATAATAAAAAAAAACATTCTCAGTGCAGAGAACAAAGGCAGTTTATGAATTCTTTAAAGGGGGAATGAACAGGATCAGACACAACTGGTCCAGCTTTTTGTTTCACCTGCATCTTCTATATTTTCATCTCAGTTGTCTCTGCTCTTTCCCAATGATCTCGCAATGATGAAGACACTTTCAACAAGACTTCTGCAAACAGTGTCTAAAATTCCCTGGCTTCCTGGTTACATCCACGCATTGCATACCTGCCTCAGCTGGGAGTGCAGACTCTGGCCTAGGCTGCTTTTGTAAATGTAGTGCACGATGCTTCCTTGGCCGCTTCTCTTCTGCAGTCCCGAAGGTTTGCTGATTTTGAGAGATGGCACTGAAAACACAGAAACCTCATTCACTACATGTGTATGACAACAGTGTCTTTGCAGTGGCCCAGTTTTAAGAATGCAGACCTGATTTTGACGTCTCCCCCTCCATCTTTTCTCGTAGTTTTTTAGCGATAGTTCGCCCGGATTTCTGCTCCGATCTTTTCTTCACCTTCCCCTTTGAATCCGAGGCATCTGATTTTGCGGGTCGACCTTTCATTTTTCTGCCTGTAAATTAGATTGCAATTACGATTATGCAAGACAACACGGGGCATTTAACTCGACGCCCTGTAAAGCAATGTCAAGTGTTTAAAAAAGCACAATTCTGTGAATAACGACGTGTCGCTTACCCGAATGCGTCAGTCTTTCAACGAAGAATGTTTTTGTTTACTCTCTAGGAGACGGGATTTTTGCAGCATGCATGCGTACACGTGAGATTTTCCCTGGTCGCAATTTCCGTTGTTTTGTAACTTGCATGTGTGTTACAACTTGTGGACGGTAGATGACAGTGTAGTCGAGATTTCAATGTACACATGACCTGAATGCAAATAGGTGCTCAGAACTCCGTACACTAAATTCCCCAAGTACAACAAAGCTCTAGCAATATTATTGTACTACACTAATAATAATAATGATAAAATCTCGAATTAATGGATGCTTAAAAAAAAATAAAGCGTTTGCTGGGATTTCATGCGTCCTATCATTCCTTAAATAGCCATGACATATGCAAAAGACTACTGTTTTTGATATATCATTGTCAATGAGCCGTACTTTCTAGCCCAAGTATGACTGACCCAATTTTTTTTTCTATTCCAAACTATAGTATCATCTTTCGTACAGTGAGTGGGTGATTTTCTAATTATTTCTATTTTATTTAGGCAATTTTAATACCCAAATTCAGATATCTTACAGTAAAACCTACCTGAAAAAACTTATCTAAACTGTGACTCATTTTTGAAGTAGAATATAAATTTAAAAAAAAAAAAAAGTTTTTTTCCAAGTGTACCGGAAGTAATGGCGGAAACACGTGTTCGGGTGTTGTTGGATTCTATTGGTTGCTTGAAGCTGTTTTTGAAAAATCCCTCGCGTCGGAGAAGCAGGAGGGATTTTTGAAGGTTGGAATTTGAAAACGGAAACTACAAAACAAGAGAAAGTCGAAAGGCAGCAAGCGACAATGATACGGCCGGCGTGAGTATTGTTTTATAGTTATAAATAGTTTTTATGCATTATTTCTCTACTGTTTCCAAGTATTTTTTTAACGTTAGTTACGGTGGTGCCGGCGACAAAACCTAAACAAGCAGTATGCTGGTTAGCTGGCTAAGCATTAGCCTAATGAAGAGCAACTCAAAGCTAACGTTAGCAGCCAGCAAAGTCCGTTTGCTCATGTTACTGGTGTGAATGGTTTTTCAGGAAGGGTAAGACCCCCCGGAGACCTCCCAAGAAGCCCTCCAGCAACCAGAAAGACCCAGTCGGGGTAAGTAAAGTTACCATTAACTTCAGCATTTCAAACAACCAACGTTTCTTTGTGGAGAAAGGTAAGTTAGCTTTAGCCACCGTAGATATTTCCAGCTACGAGTGATCGAGCCGCGTTAACTAACGATATATTCTCCTCTGCCGGCGGCTCATTAAAGTTGAAAACAATGTAACTTTACTTCAGGTGTACTGCCGTGTGCGACCTCTGGATGCGGATGAGAAGGAGAGCTGCATTGAGGTGATCAGCAGCAGCACCATCCAGCTGCACGCACCTGATGGCCTCAAAGCCAACCGGAATGGAGAGTTCAAAGAGGTGACATCATTTGAAAGCTACAGTGCATGGAGTGGAGACATTATTTGCACATCTAACCCAATTTGCGACTATTTAGTTTCATGTAATCTAACGTGACAAACCTGAACAACCATCTCATTTACATTTCAGACTCAGTATTCTTTCAAAAAAGTGTTTGGGGTTGCAGTATCTCAAATGGAGCTGTTTGAAGAAGTTGCCAGATCTCTTGTGGCTGACCTCATCCATGGCAAAAATGGTAAGAGTATGATTTATATGAGTTTCAGTAACAAACAGCTTATATTACTCATATCCCTGATTGTCTTATACCGCCTTCTCTGACTATATTCGGTCTCAAGCAGGGCCACAAAGTACCAGGCTTCTGAATAACTTTGGGGCTATTTTGGTGGTGCAGTTTCTCTGTAGTTCTGCATTGTTTGTAATTATTGCTTCTTTGATGCAGGGCTGCTCTTTACATATGGCGTCACAGGAAGTGGTAAGACCTTTACCATGACTGGCTGCCCAGGTCAGGGTGGACTTCTGCCTCGCTCCCTCGACATGATCTTCAACAGTGTAGGCCCCTACCAGGCCAAACGATATGTAAGAAAGTGCCACTGTGGCTTTGATGACTGTCATCCTCTGTATCCCTCAGACTGTGTCAGAGTTGCATGATTGGAAGTCACTGCTTTGTGAATCTGAAATAATTTTTTATGCCATTCCTCTGATTTGTTTAGGTTTTCAAGACAGACGATAAAAATGGAATGGAGACACAGAATGAAGTGGATGCTCTGCTGGAGCGCCAAAGACGGGAAAATCAACCATCTGTGCCCAAAACTCCCTCCTCTAAGTAAGTTAAAATGCTTCGAATTGCCAGTAATCTGCCAAAATATGTTTGATATAGTCAGATCATACAGCCTGGATTCATCCCACCACATGTAATTTGCTATTTTAATACTTGCAGACAAAAGCCCGAGCCTGAATTTGGTGACATGATTAAGCCAGAGGAGGCTTGCAAGGCAGATGGTGTGGATGAGGACAGCAGCTACAGCGTGTTTGTCTCCTACATAGAAATCTACAACAACTACATCTATGATCTTCTGGAGGAAGCTCCGTATGACCCAATCAAACCAAAGTGAGTTCAGGGAAGGAGAACAGAAAAGAATGGTGTATTTTGATCAAAATGGATGTGGTGCAAAATAATGAATCTGCATCATGATTTTATTAACCTGTTGAGTCTGCTTAAGAGTAGTCAGCCATTGATAAGATTGTGTTAATGTAGTCATGTTTAGAGTTGTCTCTTTAAGAATAGGTGGCAGATATAAATGTTTCTGTTTTTGTGTGTTAGGTGGAATGGTGGAGGCACACCAGTGCGACTGAACACTGAGTCCATGTACGTCACCAGTGCAAACCTACCCCTGGCATCAGTCTAGTCTGTTTTAGCAAAATTCATCTGCCTGCGCCCAAGCGTGTGCATTCTTAATTGTAAATTGGAACAAATGAAACACCGTCACTGCTGGAGACATTCCTAGTTCTTTACCCTTGTAGCTCTTCACTATATGATATATTGCTAATTACTTGGTACTGATCAGCTAAAAGGCTTTGCTATCCATTTTACGGAGAAATGCTGGAGTGAATTTTGTTTGTTAGGACTTGTGATTGCAGGCAATTCCAGGTAATGTCTCAAGTTATGACGAGTGTTCCTGTAGTCCAGAAATCATTACATTACCCCGTGCTGCTTGTGTCCTTCTGTGGCCGATCCCCTGAATGTCTTTACACCTGCTGTCTGTTTCTTTGTATGCTGCTTTGTGATTGGATCTGTCTTATCACCTTTTAATGGCTGAAATCCTGCAAAACAAACTTACCCCAGATACATGTTTGTTATTCCTCATCGAAAATCTGTGTGATTTATCTTCAGTGACTGATTATTGTATTTTCTCAATCTAGAGCACCTCAATCTAAAATTCTCAGAGAAGATCAAAACCACAACATGTATGTGGCTGGATGTACAGAAGTTGAAGTCAAGTCAACTGAAGAGGCCTTTGAAGTATTCTGGAGAGGTCAGTTGCTAAGAGTATGGGAAACAAAAAAGACAAATATAGGGTGAAATGTAAACAACACTGTGATGATGACCTACAATTTAACTGACCTGGTATTGCTGGCCTTCGGGTCAGCTCTGACCAGGACATGACTTCAGTTAATCTTCTCTCTGAGCAGGGCAGGTCTCAAATGGTCTATATTTTAAATTGTATGTATGATACGACTGGCTTTGTTAGTCAACATGGTTCAAAAGAAACTGGTGTGATGTTCCTCCAGGTCAGAAGAAGAGGAGGATTGCTAACACCCAGCTGAATAGAGAGTCCAGCCGCTCCCACAGTGTGTTCATCATCAAACTGGCTCAGGCTCCACTGGATGCAGATGGAAACAACATTCTCCAGGTCAGCTGAAGTCGAGGGTGTGGAGCTGAGTGATTCCATTTGTGCTCCTGTGGCTGGTTGCATTTCTACAGCTGGTTAAATTTTCATATAAGCACAGATTGTAAAATTACATCCATGTCTGTGTGTTTTTATGTAGATGTGATTTTGCACTTTTGTTTCAGGATAAGAGCCAGGTGACTGTGAGTCAGCTGTGCCTGGTGGACTTGGCAGGAAGTGAGCGCACCAGTAGGACAAGGGCAGAGGGAAGCCGTTTACGTGAAGCAGGTGTGTTATTTAACAGTCAGGTACTGTTTTAAGTATTGCTGAGGTTGATGTGAGATTAAAATGCTTTCTCATTACAGGTAATATCAATCAGTCCTTGATGACCCTGCGAACATGCATCGAGGTACTTAGAGAGAACCAGATGTGCGGCACAAACAAGGTGTGTCTTTCTTATCAGCCTTAAGTAAAGAACACTGGATCATAGCTGATGAGCTACATGACTAATGTAAATTTCTCTCTCATAGATGGTCCCCTATAGAGACTCTAAAATAACCCATCTATTCAAAAACTACTTTGACGGAGAAGGCAAAGTTAGAATGGTTGTGTGTGTCAATCCTACGGCTGAGGACTACGAGGAAAGCTTGGTAAGTCCATCTGTCAGTTTTTAGAAAGGCTATATGTCTTACTTTTATTTGTGTAGAAATCTAAGTTCCTTTGGTCTGAGAGACCAGGCCTCTCCTTTGCAATAATCTGTAGTAAAATGTGCTCTGTTTGTACAGCTGGTTATGCGCTTTGCAGAGATGACCCAAGAGGTGGAAGTGGCTCGTCCAGCGGACAGGCCCATCTGTGGCTTCGCTGCCGGCCGATATCAGAGAAACCAGGCCTTTAAAGATGAACTGTCTCGCAAGTTGGAGGAACGTGGTGGCCCAGTAGACAGAGGTAAATAGGGAAACAATACCAGATGAGGCTGAGTCGTCAGTTGTACTGCTCAACCAGAAGAGGGGCAAATGTTTTGTGAAGGGAATATGTTGTGTTCCTAGAAGTGCCCACAAAAATTTGCATGTGCATATTTATGTGTCATAATTGGTTCTTGTCCCTAGATGTGCCGTCTGTTATAAATCACCTCGTGCAAAGCCTCCCACCACTGCCCGCCTGTGAGCTGACTAACCCTCACGATGACGTCACCCTGCCCAGGCTGATTGAGGCTCTGGAGAAGAGACAGAGGGTTAGGCAGATGATGATTGAAGAGTACAACAAAGCAGGTAGTTCTCCTTTCATCTCTTTGTGCAATCATAGGTCAGTTAATTTATTATCTTAGCTCATGTTTCTTTTTGCTTCATATTATTTCAGCCAACATGGTGAAGGCTATGCTTCAGGAACTGGACAGCAGCCTTATTTCCAAAGACAATTTCATTCATGAACAAACCAGTAAACTGGGAGAGAAGGAAAAAGTCATCCAGAACTACAAGTCTGAGATTGATCGCTTGGAGAAGAAGATCAAGATGCAAGAACACAAGGTGAGAAATTTGAAGAGTCCAGCCTTCCTGTGATCTGTGATTTGTTGTTGTTAGTGTTGCTGATTCCTGTTTTTGTATTTTGAATATTGAATATTCTTTCTCAGATTGACATTCTACAAAAAACAACCAATATCTATGAGGAAGATAAGCGTTCGCTGCAAGTGGAGTTGGAAACCAGGGGACAGAGGCTGCAGAGGGAGCTGTGTGAGAAGAGACGTATGGAGCAGCGCATGCAGGGCATGGTCACTGACACCCAAATCAAGTGGGAGAAAGAATGTGTGAGTAGTTCTCATATAAATAAAATGGGGATGAAACGGGGTTATGTGCTTCTTTGTGTATCATAGCCTAATCTCTCTTGTGTGTATTTTTTCATAACTGAAAAAACCTGACCACACACAGGTTTATAGAGGCAGTTGTGTACATGATGAGGGGCCCAGTTGGACCAGTTGTGGTGGAAGACTGAAAAATTTACTCAACACTATTTGGAGGCACACATGTTTCTTTAATGTTTGCAAAGTGTGCAGGGTTGATGTCACAATCATAAGTTAAACCTCTGGGATGTATTTTTAACAGCACTTGGAATTATGATGAAATGTGTTTTCAGTTAAGTTTCTGACTGAACAATGGATTTAACCAAAGTTGTCCGGGTTAGGGTTAACTAATTAACTAATTACTAGCCACTGATGACTGTCATAAAACTCTGTTTAATCACTGGTCGTATCCTTTAACATGATGCCTCTTATTTGTGCAGGAGAGACGTGTTAATGCAAAGCAGCTGGAGATGCAAAACAAGTTGTGGGTGAAAGATGAGAAGCTAAAGCAGCTCAAGGCCATTGTAACAGAGAGCAGGACACAAGGTCGCCCTGAGCCTCCGCCGCGTCAAACGCAGCCTCAGCGACCTTCAAGGGAGGAACGTGTCCCTGCAAAGAGATCAGCCTCACCCTCGCCGGCGCCTGTGCGTTATGGTGACATGTGCCTCTAGAGCTGCTTCCTATCTCATCTGTATTTATTTACCTCATCTGTTGACATAAAGACCCCCAAGTGGCATGGAAATGATTGTTTTAAAACACATTTTTATTCCTTGAAATATAACATTAAATGCCATTGTATTAACTTACATTGTATTATGCATAAACTAAACACAGGCCAGACTAGGCTGAAGACTACTTTAGTGTTCCCTTGGAAATGCTCTTCATTCTTCCATTTATTTAATCTTAATGTGATTACCATGTCTGCATACTAACAGTATGTAACTGTGCAGTCTTTCCAACTCTATTCCCCAGTGCTCTATTGATCCATTCCCTGTCAGGGCAGTACCAGGCTCACTACCAGAAAATGCCCCTAGAGTTGTGGAGAGCAGGACAAGGCGAAAGCCCTCGTCTCCCACCCCTAGCACCAGTAGCTCTGTCTCTGTGGCCTCCTGTATCTCTGTGTGGGAGCAGCTTGCAGCCCAGGACAGGAGGCAGGCTCATCACTCCCCTAGTACCACACCTAAATTGGGCTCTCCAGCCAGACTGGTCAGGACAAGGGACATGTGTTGGGTTGAGGAGGAAGAAGCCTGGTCCCCCTCCTCTATCTTTGATGCAGACCTAGATGAGAAAATCTACAGGGTCAGTGCTTCAGCTCTTAGCAAGATCATGAGGATGTAGAGCAGAAAGAAAACTGCTGTCCCCTGTTGGTGTCATCATAAGTATTCTACTAATGGCTTTTTTCCCCTACTAAAATAGCTCTTATTAAAGTATAATGGATTTTTTGTGTTATTTTGACCATATTTGGTTGTATATTTAACAACCATTGCCACAACAGATAGTATTGTTGAGCCTGACTGTGATCATTGGACCTATACAGTATATTTTAGAACACTTATAAGATTTCTAGCCGTGCAGTAAAAGTTAGTGAGTAAGTGCAGTTTCCTCTCTACCCTTGTGATTGAGTAGATGTAGGAGGGCATGGCCCTCTCCCTCATTCATCCTCCTCACTAATTTTGCATCCACTCGTGATTGTGTAGACTGCGACACCAGTACGACCACTGCATCGACGCTCCCGCTCTGCTGGTGGAGAGAAATGGGTAGACCACAAGCCTGCTTCCAGCCTGGAACTGGATACAGTTTTGCAGCCCATCATCCCCAATGCCATCAAGGTGTCTGTCCCCAGTGAGAAGGTCCTGTCCAAGTGTGACAAATATGTGCTGACACACCAGGAGGTTGCCTCTGATGGTGAGATCCAGACCAAACTTATCAAGGTAAATAAACTCATACAGTTAAGACATCTGGTATAAACTGAAATATATAATATTATTATATATTATAATATATAATATATATAAAAAATGTGCCCACCCTTGAGTCAGTTGAAACACTGCTGAAGTTTGTATGTCAGCATAACACTGTACAGCACACAGCACCATGGACAGTATTGGGCTGTAGGGGCCCTCTCTAAAACAATGGGCTCAATGGCTGCCATTATATATGACTTATTAAAAGGGCAAAAGTGACCCTAAAATTATTCCAAAGAGCATAATCCATGTGTTCTGAAACCAAATGATTACACTATGGGTCCAAAAGTCCAGTGTTTTTGCAGTCTCCA